>JBBPLE010000650.1:0-14261 GCA_038089675.1 Boletales sp. KT-2023b | reverse complement strand
ATTTATTGCCAACACACCAAGGTTGATACCCACCCCTCTGCACCCCCACCACTCCCTATCCTGTCCAGGTCCTCCTGCCCATTTCAACAGATCTCCTGTGACCTGATCACTGATCTTCCCCTTTCTGACAGGTTCAACTCCTTATTGGTCATGGTCAACCACAGGCTTACAAAGGGGGTAATTCTGTGCCCAACCAAGAAATCTGCTACAGCTGAGGGAATTGCTACCCTCTTTCTCAACAAAGTCTGGAAATGGTTTGGTCTTTATGACAAAATTATCTCTGACCACAGACTGCAATTCACCTCTGCCTTCACCAAAAAACTTGGAAAACTCCTTGGTTACAATCTTTCCCTCAGCACTGCCTATTGTCCCCAAACAGATGGAGAAACAGAACAAGTCAACCAGGAAGTTGAAACTTACCTTCAGATCTTTTGCAGTAACAACCCAATATCATGGGTGGAACACATCACCATGGCAAAATTTGCATGCAATCATTGCCCTCATTCCATTACCCAAAAATCCCCATTCTTTCTCATGATGGGCTATGAACCCCACCCCCTCCCCATGATGATTTCCAAATCATAGCTACCAGCATTGAAACAATGTTTCAAGGAACTCATGGCTGCCCACAATGAAGCACTGGCTGCACATGATCTCACATGCCAGCTTATGAAATCCAGGTACCATGAGAAATTCATTCCATTCACTAAAGGAGATAAAGTTTGGTTAAATGCCAAAAACCTTAAACAAAATGTCATCGCCCCTAAG
This sequence comes from Boletales sp. KT-2023b, assembly GCA_038089675.1. Lineage (NCBI taxonomy): Eukaryota > Fungi > Basidiomycota > Agaricomycetes > Boletales > Boletales sp. KT-2023b. The sequence goes on along the minus strand of JBBPLE010000650.1, from coordinate 13,493 downwards.
TTCTCTGCCAAACAAGAAGGTCCCTTCACCATCACCAAAGTCCTATCCCCAGTTACCTACCAACTATGGCTTCCCTTGACCTGGAAAATTCACAACATCTTCCATGCATCACTGCTTTCTTGATACCATGAGAACAACATACATGGCCCTAACTTCCCAGCCCCTCCACCAGATCTGATCAGAGGGGAAGAAGAATTTGAAATAGAAAAGATCATCAAACACTGTGGTAACCCTTCCTAGAGGCAGTATCTTGTCAGATGGAAAGGCTATCCACCTGAAGATGACTCATGGCTCCCAGAATGGGACTTGAAACATGCACAGAATATCCTTCACAATTATAAAAGACTCACCACTAGAAACTCTCCATCATCATCAAAACCATCCAAACATACTTGCCCCCCATCTTCCACACTGTAGAACCATGTCTGCCACATCCCCCATTTCCATCTCCTCCATCTCTCCCACTCCCCCTCCTATTAGCTCCTCCTCTACCTCTCCCATTCTTCCCCTTTCAGCCACTACTGCCATTAAGGATCAGATCCTCCACATCACTCTCCACATTCCTGACACCATCCTCAATGACCTCACCACTACCCTTGTTGTCCAACCACCTACCCCAGCTCTATCCACCCTGATCTCCCCACCCAGTCTCCCTGACTGTCCTCCATTCCCCCCATCAGTCCCTGTCCACATCCATCATCTTAGGCATACTAACTGCCACATTCTATTCACCCACATCCTTTCTCAAGAGGCCCCTAGAACCACCTTGGAGCACCATCAGGCATACATTATGTCCCACAAAATCATAGCCACAATCAAAGTCTTTGATGAAACTCTATCCCTCATCTGCACCCTCTCCCTCACCTATTGAGCCACCAATGCCCCTCTTTGGACCATCATTGGTCAACTACAGGAGAAATCCCTTGACAACCTGTACCACTTAGGGTTTGGACATTTGATCAAACATATCCTCCCCTATGGCACTATCACCAAAGTAATTACTGGTATTGCCCTCAACCTTGTTGCTGACAAATGTTGAGCTTACCTTTACAGACACCCCACTTTCATTCCTTGCATTCCCCCCTCCCTTGTCAATTTCCTAGTCCCTACCATCCCTTTTCATTGTGCTGACACACCCCATCCTAACCAGAAGAATATTCCTCCTGTCACCACTGACTTCCAATCCTGCCACACCCCTGCCAGCTTATGAGCTGCAGCCACACTCATGGACTTATCCAAGTGCAACACCCCCACATGTCACCTCCATCTTGTCCAACCCCCCACCCCACATCCTCACCCACCATCCAATACTGGGGCTACCACCAACTGGGATGAAAGTCCAGCACCCCCTCCTACCACCACCAATACCTCTCAATGCAACCAATGCAGATGCACTGGCCATCACACCCTTGACTGTCAACACCACCACTGCAACCATTCTCAATGCTGTGCCCCAGGACACCCTTACCATTCCTGTCCCAGATGACCCTGCCCTCAGTGCACCAACTCTTGGGGAGTGGATCCTGAACATGTTCCCACTATTAACCACCAAGGCTGTGAGAAATGTGGCTCACCTCACAGCCACAACCTTGAATGTGAAGACTATTTCAACAAACAGATGGCAGGACAATAGCTGGGGAGACAAGGAACCATGGAACCATAACAACATGGTCACCAACAAGGACATCACCTTTGACTAAAGTAAATCCAGGGGCTTTACCATACAAAGGGGGTAATGTTACAATTTACAATTCCCCCCTATCTTTTCTTTCCACTTTACATATTAACCTCTCTCAGTCTTCTTTTGATTCTATCTCTATGTGACATAGTAACATTGATATCCCTTCACATTCTAGACTTTACTGTGTCTATTTATGCTTACTATCTATTTTTACATAGAGACCTCTGATCCATTTCCTATGCATTCCCACTTGCACAGCCCACACTATTTATTATTCTCATTTCTCATCATCACTCATATAGCCTCTAATTGCAGCACCTTTGCACAGTCTTGCATAGGATTATACTTAGTTCACACAGCTTTATGGCTATTCATTGACTCCAGGTGACTCAGTATGACTGGCACCCTCTAGTATAAATACTCATTGCTCATGTACAGTAACCTTAAGCAATTCCTACCTTAGGTTTTTGCCTTCAACTCTCAGTCCTCCTCTAAGTCATCCCTAAGCTAGGCTTTAGTGCCTCTTCATTGTCATCCCTTGTTTTCATCCACCTAGAACCTCTGCAATCCTTCTAGGAGTCCCTTGAAGTCATCTGACATAACCTTGAAACCTTCGTCCACCAGAACCTTTAAATCTTCATCTCCAGAGTCCCCAACTTATGTCAGTACATAACCTGCAGCCCCTGTCCTTGACCTAGGCAATTATCATTAGGTCTACATTTGTCCCTACCTGGGCCAAGTGTAACAGTCCACTCCTGCTAGATCTCCCTCTCCCACCACCGCCACCACCAGTTGGACTACCCCCCTGCTTTATCATATCCAAGGCCTTGACTTCACTAATTACAACCCTGCTGCTCCCCCACCTTGACCATCTTCTCCATCCCTCCATGTTCCTACTCCAGACCCCAACTTCATCATCTCCATTGACATTCCCCTCTATGCCCAGCACATCCACCAGGATAACTTTTCTATTACTGAACAATCCTCCTTGATGTTACTTCATAGCTCCCCTCATCTTACCTCTCCCATTTGTGCTCATTTAGAACCCTTCTCCCCCCTTGATACCCTTTTCCTTCTATATGACAAGATCCACAGCCTCTACCCCCTTGCCAACTGCATGTCTGATTATCCCACTGAGCATGTTGCTGCCCTCCATGAAACCCACACTGAGTTAACCAACCTCATATTATCTATCATGCACCAGCTCAAGATGGATAAGCTGGCCAAGGATGTCCTGCGTTACACCTGGGAACTGGATGAACAACATTGTCAACAAGAAAACCCTTCCCCCAAAGCCTTGAAAGAACCCCTCACTCTCAAGGAACTAGCAGTCATTGAACAAGCTGAAGTCAGCTGGGAAGGACAATGTAATGTACCCCTCCCCCCTGATCATTATCTTTATAGCCAGGCTTGCTTTCACTGTCACCAACTCTCTCACATCTGTATCAGCTGCCCATTCTATGTCTGCCCCCACTGTGCTCATCCTCACCCCAGCCACACCCAGAACCATTGCCCATGCTGCCCTTGTCCTCATACCTTAAACCCAGTTAGCTCATCTGAGTCCTCCTCCTCAGCACACTCTTGACAATTCAGCTTTTCTCCTTCATCCCCTCCTTGACCACTCATTGAACATCTCTCTAATCCCCTATCCTCCAATTCCAGTAATGCTCCCAGACAAGTCCCACCACCTTCCTATCATTGTCACAATACTCTTTGCCCTCACCACCATCATCATCATCCATCCCCAGACCCAGAACTCGCCAATCTTGACTATGACAACAATGACACAGGCTATGATGACAACACTTATGCCAACATGACAGGGTCCCCTGGTGGTGACAGATGCATGGATCTCTGAGTACCCACTTTCTTTGTTTACTTTCTCATTGCAACTTTGAATTTACTAAGGGGGTAATGTTATGTTTTACCTGTATGATAGACCAGCCCAACCCAGTACTTCTTTCTTTTCTTAGAGTGCTCTAGAACATGCAATGTGTTCACTGCACACCTTTCATTTCCATCTTTATTCTCACTATCTTCACCTCATTTCTTCCCATGGAACATTCTATCTTTACTTCACTTATTCATAAGCATTCTATGATGTTTCATTGAGTTCCATCTTGCAGTACTTAAGCCTCAGCCACACTCAATGTATCCTTAGCTTAGTCCTGCTCAATTCTACTTTGTCTTCTACAAACTCCTCTGACTCCCTCAAACTCCATCAACTCTTTCATCAACTGAATCCTTGAACCTTTGGCAAGCATTTCACTTGTACCTTTGAATTCTTGACTTTGTCTTTAGTTCTTTGAGCCTATGCTTGTTCCTACCCAGACCAAGCATAACATCAACTGCCTAGCAGTCCCACCCTGACTGATTACACCTCAGCATCATTCACTGTCAACGACCCTCAGGGAGAACCATCTCCATTCCACCATCCACCCTGGTTGCCACCACAGAGTACACCACAAGAATATAGCACTGCACAGGACTGTGCACTTCCATCACCTCTCCATCTCTGCATCCCTGTAGTATACCAGGCTCTCATGTATTTATGTCTTAGTTGCTGAGGACTACTTCCTCAGTTTGAGTATCAAATTCATCTGCTCCTTTGCTTGTCTCCTCTCACTTGTCTCCCTCTCTCTCCCTCTGTTATGATTGGTGATACACCCCTATCTTTTCTTCCCTTGTTACATAATAACCTATCTCAATCTTCTTTTGATTCTTTTGCTATGTGACACAGTAACATTGATCTCCCTTCACATTCTAGACTTTACTGTGTCTACTTATGCCTATTATCTATTTTTACTTAGAGATCCCTGATAGATCTCCTATGCATTCCCACTTGCACAGCCCATGCTATTTATTCTCTTTATCTTCCCATCATCATTCATAGCCTCTGATCACAGTTCCTTTACACAGATTTGCATAGCTCTATACTTAGTTTATGGAGCCCTATGGCTATCTGTTGACTCACAGTGACTCAGTATGACTGGCACTATTTAGTATAAATACTGGCTGCACATGTACAGTAACACTAAGCAATTCCTACCTTAGGTTTTCGCCTTCACCCTCCTAATCCTCCTCTGAGCCAGTCCCTAAGTTTGGCCTTAGTGCCTCCTCATTGTTGTCCTCTATCATCAGCCACCCAGAACCTCTGCAATCCTTCTGGGAGATCTTTGACATCATCTGACATAACCACATGCTTCTGCCCACCAGAACCCCTAGTCTTCATCTCCAAAGTCCCTGACTTACATCAGTACATTATCCCCAGCCCCTGTCCTTGACCTAGGCGATTATCATTAGGTCTATGCTTGTTCCTACCCAGGGCAAGTGTAACAAAAGGAATTGCTTCTTCTTGATAGGACTACTATCTAGTAGATCCCACCATTTCACATCAGCACCCCAGAAACCCTAGGCCTTTGGGCAACCTCCATACCCCAGATTCATGCTTCTACCAAGAACACATTCAAGAAACCAACCCCTCAGACTCAGACTCTTTGCACCCCACCACCCCAGCACCCACAGATGTAGAAGACAAAGATCTCTACATCCCAGCCCACAAGAACCCTATTGACACTCACCTATCCAATGAGCTCTCAGCACAACTATCCTTAACAAGGATATCCACACCCCCCTCCCCATTAGCTCTCACACAACACCTCCACTTCACCAGAGGAACTGTCCTGTCCACTGTCACCCCCACACCAGTTCCTCATCATCAGATTCTACCCCCATTTATTCCCACAGAACCATTATCCCCTGTCCCCTCCATCAGCATGAGTGAACTAGCACCCCCACCCCATAAACCTATAGAACTTCACATCGCCCCTCCCAATCATTTCAATGGAAGCTATGCCACCACCAAAGCATGGTTTGCTTCAGTTGTATTCTACTTCATGATCAATGATGAAGTATACAACAACAACATCAAGAAAGTGGCATATGCTCTATCCTATATGACAAAAGGGTCTGCCACCACCTGGGTGGCAACATATTGCATCAAAGTTCTTGCAAGAAGCAAGGATATCACCTGGGATGACTTCAAGGAAGCTTTCCAAACCACATTCTACCACCACAATAGCAAAGCCATATCCATCACCACCCTTTATTCATTACAAATGAAAGGAAACTCTATGGCTGACCTTACCCAATATATTGCCGAATTCAGAAATCACATACAGATCTCTGAAATCACTGATGAAAATGTCCTAATCAGGTACTTCACTGCTGGAGTAACGGTAAATCTCATGAAATGCATCATGTCTATGGACACTGTACCCACCAAAATAGATGAATGGTACAACAAGGCAGTACACTTCCTTAGCCAATTCCAGAAAGCCGATGACATTGCATGATCAAGCAGAAACCCCTCTCACACCCCATACCATTCCTTCCAATCACACTCCCACACTCAACCCACACATGACCCTAACACAATGGATGTCAATGCTATCCAAATTGGGAGATTAACCCCAGAAGAACATAAACAATGCTTCGAAAAGGGGTTATGCCTCCGATGTCACCAACCTGGGCACAACACAAACAAATGCACCAAATTCCCTGGTTGCCCTACCCCCAGAAATGTCCAACAAACTACTACCACTGCAACCATAGAAGAAATCAAAGCATGCGACAACAACGACATGGAAGTAAACCATGTCTTGGGTTTTTAGAGAGGAGGTCCAACCCAATGCAGGCTGTTACACTTGGTCTGGGTAGGAATAAGTGTAGACCTAGCAGTAGTCACCTAGGTCAAGGACAGGGGTAGAGGATAACATACTGACGTAAGTCAGGGACTCTGGAGATGAAGGTCAAGGATTCTGGTGGACAAAGGTTCAAGGTTACATCAGATGATGTCAAGGATCTCCAGAAGGATCACAGAGGTTCTGGGTGGACAAGGACTAGGGACAATGATGAGGAAGTACTAAGGCCAAGCTTAGGGGGGACTCAGAGGAGGACAAGGAAGTGAAGGCAAAAACCTAAGGTAGGAATTGCTTAGCATTACTGTACATGTGCAGCCAGTATTTATACTAAGTAGTGCTAGTCATACTGAGTCACTACAAGTCAATGGATAGCCATAGGGCTGTGGAAACTAAGTATACTGCTATGCAAAGACTGTGCAAAGGTGCTGCAATCAGGGGCTATGTGTGATGATGGGAAAGTAGAGAATAAATAGCACAAGCTGTGCGAATGGAAATGCATAGGAAATCTGTCAGGGATCTCTAAGTAAAAATAGATAGTAAGCATAAGTAGATATGGTGAAGTCTAGAATGTGAAGGGAAATGAATGTCACCATATTGCATAGCAATAGAATCAAAAGAAGATTGAGATAAGTTGTTATGTAATGAAGAAAGAAAAGATAGGGGGTTGTTACTGATTGTAACATTACCCTCCTTGTATAGCAAAGCCACTGGCTTTGTTTTAATCAAATGTGGTGTCCTCATTGGTGATGATGTCTTCATCCCTCCAAGTATCCTGTCATCCATGATAGTAATCTGTACAGCCCCAGTTATGGCCATGGAGGGAGCCACACTTTTCACAACCCCGATGGTTAATGGTGGGGACATTGTCGGGGTCAGTGCCCCAGTTATTAGTGCAGTGGGGGCAAGGGTGATTGGGACAAGAATGTCAGGTGTGTCCTGGGGCTTGGCATCGGCAGTGATCACATCAGTGTTGCCTACAGTCAAGGATGCGATGTCCCCATCGACGACAATGATTGCATCATGAGGGATTGGAGGGAGGGGGCACAGGTACTTCGTCCCAGTTGGTGGTGGCACCCATATCAGAGAGAATGGTGCCAGTGTTTGGGTGAGGGATGGGGAGTCAGGTGGAGGTGTTGCATCTGGATAAGTCCATGAGTGCTGCCACAGCTCATAGGCTGGCGGGGGTGTGATGGGGTTGGAAGTCAGTGGCAACAGAAGGTGTGTTCTCCTGTTCCTTGTTTGGGTGGTTGTGAAAAGGGAGAGTGGGAATGATGAAGTTGGCTAGGGATGGGGGGATATGGGGGGTGAACAATAGTCAGCCATAGAGGTAGGCCTGTCATTCCTCTGTTATAAGGTTCAGGGCGATGGTGGTGATGATTTCTGCAATGGTGCTGTAGGGTAGGACATGTTCAATGAAGTGGCCAAGTCCCAAGTGGTACAAATTATCGAGTGCCTTTTCCCTTAATTGACCCACTATGGTCTAGAGTGGTGCATCTGAGAATTTGTAGGTGATGGATAAATTACAAATGAGGGAGGCTGTTTCATCAAAAGTGGTGATGGCAGCGATGACTTTGGGGGACATTTGATAGGCAGGGTGTTGTTCTAATGCGGAGCAGGGGGCCTCTTGGGAGAGGATGTGGATAAAGAGGATGTGTCAGTTTGGGTGGCAGAGACAGTGGACATGAACTGGGATGGAAGGAGGAAATGGAGGAATAGTAGGGAGGCCTGGGGGCAAGATAGGAGTGGGAGAGGTGGGTGTGGGCTGTTGGATGGCAGGGCTGGTGGTGAGGTCATCAAGGACAGTGTCGGGGATGCAGAGGGCAATTTGGAGGATCTGTTCCTCAATGGCAGTAGAGGCAGAGGGGGGTAGGACTGGGGATGCAGATGGGGAGCTAATGGGGGGTGGGGTGGGGGAACTGGAGGAGATGGAGATGGGAGAGGTGGCAGACATGGTGACTATTTTTTTGAAGGGGTGGTATGAGTGCATTTAGATAGTTTTGGTGATAAGGGTGTTGTTTCATGAATAAGGTTTTTATATCCCTTGAGGATATCCTGTGCATGTTTTAGTTCTTTTTCTGGAAGCCATGAGTCATCCTCTGGTGGATAGCCTTTCCATTATATGAGGTACTGCCTCTGGGAGTGGTTGCCATGGTGTTTGATGATTTGTTTTATTTCATATTCTTCTTCTCCTCTGATCAGATCCAGTGGAGGGGCTGGGAAGTTGAGGCTGTGTATCTCGTTCTCATGGTACCTTGAAAGCAGTGAGGTGTGGAAGACGTTGTGAATTTTCCAGGTCAGGGGAAGCCATAGTTGATATGTAACCAGAGAGAGGACTTTAGTGACAGTGAAGGGTCCTTCTTGTTTTGCAGAGAACTTAGGGGTGGTGACGTTTCATTTAAGGTTCTTGGTGTTTAGCCAAACCTTATCTCCTTTAATGAACAGAGTAAACTTTCTGTGGTACCTTGATTTCATAAGCTGGTGTGCAAAGTCATGTGCAGCCAGTGCTTCATCGTGGGCAGCCGATAGTTCCTTAAGATGTAATTCCAGTGCTGGTAACCATGATTTGGAGATAACCATGGGGAGGGGGCGGGGTTCATAGCCCATCATGAGGAAGAATGGTGATTTTTGAGTTACAGAATGGGGGCAATGATTGTGTGCAAATTCAGCCATGGTGATATGTTCTGCCCAGATTGTTGGGTTGTTACTGCAAAAGATCCGTAAGTATGTTTTGACTTCTTGGTTAACTTGTTCCATTTCTCCATCAGTTTGTGGGTGATAGGCAGTGCTGAGGGAAAGATCGTAACCAAGGAGTTTTCCTAGTTCCTTGGCAAAGGCTGAGGCAAATTGCGGTCCTCAATCAGAAATAATTTTGTCATAGAGACTGAACCATTTCCAGACTTTATTGAGGAAGAGTGTGGCAATTCCCTCAGCTGTAGCGGTTTTCTTTGTTGGACATAAAATTACCCCCTTTGTAAGTCCATGGTCAACCATGACCAATAATGAGTCAAAGCCATTGGAAAGGGGAAGATTGGTGATGAGGTCACAGGAAATCTGTTGGAAGAGGCAGGAGGATTTGGAGGGAATGGGAAGTGGGAGGGGTGTGGAAGGATGTGTGTCCACCTTGGTGCATTGACAGTGGATACAGCCTTCGATGTATTTGTGGATGAATGTTGCCATTCCAGGCCACCAAAATTTGGATGCCACCAATTGGCATGTTTTCAGGTACCTGGGATGTCCAGCTGAGGTGTGGGAATGGTGTTTTGCCACAACAGAGCAATGAAGTTTGAGATCGTTTGGAACATAGACATGGTTTTGGTATGTAAGAACACCGGCATCGTATTTCCAATCAGAGAGGCAGGATTGGAGTTGGGACAGAACTTCACCGTCCAACGCTTGGAGGGAATCCAGGACCAGTGGGTTGGTGGCAGAGGAGGAGTGGAGTTTGTCAGATAAGGCTGTGTCGATCATGTTGACGAATAGGGAAGGGGGAAGGAGAGTTACATCATGATTGTCATGTTTGTCATCAGGGATCAGATCAGGGCAGTGAGAGAGTGCGTCAGGTCCTGCCAAGTCTTTTCCTGCCACATGAATCAGCCAAAGGTCAAAGTTGGCAAGATTGAGGAGCCATCTTGCTTGTCTTCAATTTAGATTTTGTGGCTGTTTGGAGTAAGTTAGATTCTTGTGGTCAGTGAAGACTTGGATAGGAGTGGGGTGGCCTCAGAGATAGTGTTTCCACATTTTAAGAGCCCAAATAATGGCTAGGAGCTCTCAGTCATAGATATCGTAGTTTCTCTCAGCAGGGGAGAAGGATTGAGAGAGGTAGGAACAGGGTTTCCAATCTCCATTCTCATTGGTTTGGAGGAGGATTCCTCCAGAGGCAAATTTAGAGGCATCAGTGGCAATAGCGAAGGGTTTACTGAGGTTGGGGAAGCAGAGGATGGGTTTTTCCAAAAACTTGGTTTTGAGTCTTTGAAAGGTGGTGTTACATTCAGAGGACCAGTCCCAAGCACAGTTTTTCTGGGTTAAGTCTAGGAGGGGTCGTGTGAGGTTTGAGTAATTTGGGATGAATTGTCTATAGAAGCTTGTGAATCCTAAAAAGGAATGGACATCCTTTACTTTGGTAGGCATTGGCCATTTCTGGATGCCATCCAATTTAACAGGATCCATTACAAGGGTTCCTGGTTTGACTATCATGCCCAAATACTCAACTTCTGGGGCAGTGAATTTACACTTTTCCAATTTGAGATGGAGGTTGAGTTCTTTCATCCGTTGGAGAACCCTCTTGGTATATTCTTTGTGGGTTTTTGGGTCAGAGGAGAATATGAGAAGATCGTCCATATAGATGATTAACCATCCTTTGGCAATCATATCGTGGAAAGAGTCATTCATAAATCATTGGAATGTAGGAGGAGAATTGGATTGTCCAAAAAACATTACTGTTGGTTCAAAAAGTCCTCAGTGAGTGATGAACGCTGCTTTCCATTGATGCCCATCTTTGATGCAAACATTGTTGTACCCCCATCAGACATCAAACTTGATAAAGAGTTTTGTGTCCTTAAGTTTGTTGATGAGGTCAGAAAGTAGGGGAAGAGGGTATCTGTCTTTGATGGTATGATCATTGAGATATCTGTAGTCTTGGCAAGGGCATAACCCTCTGTCCTTCTTTTTAACAAAGAAGAAGGGTGAGGCCTGTGGAGAATTGGATGGACAAATTTTCCCTGACTTGAGGTTTTCATCAATGAAATCATCAGCAGCTTTTCATTCTTCAGGGGTAAGTGGATAGATTTTGGAAACTTTTGGTATGAAGGTTTCATCCAGATTTATTTCGTGGTTGTAGGATCTGGATGGGGGAAGATGATGGGCTGTGTTTTCTAAGAATACTTCATGGAATTCTTGATATTCTAGAGGAAGAGTGACAGTATTCTTAGTGTCTTTTGCTTCTATTGCTAGTTTGGTAGCAGTGGTGAAGGCTTGGATGTAGCTTTCTCCGAAAGGATGTTGAAATCCAAATCTGGTGGCTCGATTGGTGATATGGTTCATCATAGCTCATTTGCAGAAGTCTGAGGGTCCTTCTTGATCAAGATATCAACAAAGGAGACTTTCCTTTCAATCCAGGTTGAGTGGGGTGTGATTTATGGGTTTGAGGGGAGTCCTTGGAATGTAAAGTTCCTTAGTCTGGTCTTGTTCCTTTGATATTGTTATGGTTCCCTTGACCCAGTTGATTGTGGGGTTGGTTTCTTTCAACCAGGGATGTCCCAAGATGATGTTTTCTCTTCCACAATGCATTACATGGAAGCGGATTCTTTGGATTATGTTGTCGAGGTGTATTGGGATGAAAGTGGTGAACTTGATATCACTGTTTCAATTTTGAGTTTGATCAACATTGTGTACAGGAATAGGAGTGGGGAGTTTTTCAAGGGGGAGTTTCCATCTTTTGGCGAAGTGCCAATCAATGCATGACATGGTCACACCAGAATCTACTAGTGCTCAGGTTCCAACATCTTGAGATGCGCTCAGGATTGAAATGGGGAGATCAATAGCATTTCAATCACTTTGAGAAGTAAGTACAGGAGTGCATCTAGTTGGGGAGAGGGCCTGCATTGGTTTGGACCTCCTCTCTAAAAACCCGAGACACGGTTGACTTCCATGTCATCATTGTTACATTCTTTGATTTCTTCAGTAGTGGCAGTAGTAGTAGCTTGACAAACATTTCTAGGGACAGGACAACTGGGGAATTTAATACATTTGGTTGTGTTATGCCCGGGTTGACAACATCAGAAGCATAACCCTTTTTTGAAGCACTGTTTTTGTTCTTCCAGGGTTAATCTCCCGATTCAGATTGCATCAATGTCCATTGCGTTAGGATCACATGTAGGTCAAGCATGGGAGTGTGATTGGAAGGAACAATACAGGGTATGGGGTGGGTTTCTGCTAGCTTGTGTGATGTCATCAGCTTTTTGGAATTGGCTGAGGAAGTGTACAGCCTTGTTGTACCATTCTTTGACTTTGGTGGATACTGTATCCATGAACATGATTCATTTCATGAGGTTTACCATTACTCTGGCAGCGAAGTACCCAATTAGGACATTTTCATTGGTGATTTCAGAGACCTGGACATGATTTCTAAATTCAGTGATGTATCAGGTAAGATCAGCCATGGAGTTCCCTTTCATCCATAAGGAATTAAGAGTGGTGATGGATACAGCTTTGCTGTCATGATGGTAGAAGGTTCCTTGGTAGGCTTCCTTAAATTCATCCCAAGTGATGGTTTTTTCATTTGCTAGGATTTTAATGTGATAGGTTGCTGCCCAAGTGGCAGCAGATCCCTTGGTCATATATGATAGAGTGTATGCCACCTTTTTGGTATTGTTGTTGTATACTTCTTCATTGACCAGGAAGTAGAATACAATAGAGGCGAACCAAGCTTTGGCTGTGGTATAGCTTCCATCAAAATGGTCAGGGGGGGCGATGCGGAGTTCTATGGGTTTATGTGGAGGCAGTGCTGTCTTGCTCATGCTGACTGATGGGACTGGAGAGGATGGTTCTGTGGGAAGAAACAGAGGTAGGATCTGTGGGTGGGGAACTGGTGTGGAAATGATGGTGGATGGGACAGTTCCTCCAGTGAAGTGGAGGTGTCATGTGAGAGTTAATGGGGATGGTGGTGTGGATACCCTATTCAGAGATAGTTGTGCTGAGAGTTTGTGTGAGAGATGGGTGTCTAGTGGGTTCTCGTGGGCAGGGATTTCAATGTCTTCATCCTCTATGTCTGTAGGGACAGGGGTGGGGTGGTGTGATGAATTGGAGTCTGAGGGATAGGGTTCTTGAACACATTCTTGGTAGAAGCGTGAATCTGGAGTACAAAGGTTGCCTGAAGGCCTAGGGTTTCTGGGGCACTGGTGTGAAATGGTGGGATCTACTAGATAGTAGTCCTATTGAAGAGAAGCAATTCCTTTTGTTACACTTGGTCCAGGTAGGAACAAGTGTAGACCTAGCAGTAGTCACCTAGGTCAAGGACAGGAGTAGAGGATAACATACTGATGTAAGTCAGGGACTCTGGAGATGAAGGTCAAGGGTTCCAGTGGACAAAGGTTCAAGGTTACATCAGATGA
>JBBPLE010000649.1:0-17285 GCA_038089675.1 Boletales sp. KT-2023b | reverse complement strand
AGTCTTCTTTTGATTCTATTTCTATGTGACATGGTAACATTGATATCCCTTCACATTCTCAACTTTACCATGTCTATTTATGCTTACCATCTATTTTTACATAGAGATCTCTGATCTGTTTCCTATGTGTTTCCACTTGTGCAGCCCACATTATTTATTATTCTCATTTCTCATCATCACTCATATAGCCTCTGATTGCAGCACTTTCACACAGTCTTGCATAGGATTATACTTAGTTCATGCAGTCTTACAGCTATTTGTTGACTCCAGGTGACTCAGTATGACTGGCACCTTCTAGTATAAATACTTGTCACTCATGTACAGTAACCTTAAGCAATTCCTACCTTAGGTTTTCACCTTCAACCCTCAGTCCTCCTCCAAGTCACCCTTAAAGCTAGGTCTTAGTGCCTCCTTATTGTTGTCCTTCACCCTTTGTCACCTAGAACCTCTGTGATCCTTCTAGGACATCCTTGATGTCATCTAATGTAAGGACACACCTTCATCCACTGGAACCCTTCATCTTCATTTCTGGAGTCCCTGACTTGTGTTAGTATGTAACCTATAGCCCCAGTCCTTGACCTAGGCAATTATTGTTAGGTCTATGCTTGTCCCTACCTGGGCCAGGTGTAACACCCTTACTCATTGTACTGTGCACCCAAAGGAGTATGTGACCCACTAGCCACATTACAGTCACTATTTCTTTAATATGTTCTATCCCCCATGTTCATCCACACAGCACAGTCCCCAAGGGGATTGAACCTCCACCTCCTTTGGAGGTGACCAACACATGATCTGTGTGGTTGGTCAGATGCAAGACATGATCAATTAGATCAGCAAGATGATGCTCATGTGTGCCTGCACCATTCAAAGAAGACAGAAGAGATTCCATCTCATGATGAACCTCTTGCATGTCATGCTAGTGCTACTGACCATTGTGTTACCACATGGAGCCAGTAACACATGAGGCATAATGACACCATCATGGTGTTGGCCTCAAGCAGATGAGCAGTAGGCTGGGTTCTAATCCTGTTATCCCAATCTTGGTGATAAGCTTGCTGTTCAAACAGCTGAGAGAGGCATAATACCTCCATGAGAGACTCATCCTCCTCCTCCAATGATTGTGTGATATGTTTGACATGGGAGGGGCAAAGTGTGCAGTTATCTGCATGTACAGCTCCATTCATAGAACTCCATTCCCAAGTGGACAAATCAGTATCATCATCCATCCCAACATCAGAATTGTTGATGGGATGCATAGGAGGGGAGTCACTCTGGCACTCCTCCAGAGGTGGGATATTACTATCCTCCATCTGAATGGTCATGGTGCTCTTGTCACCATCAACAATGACCTGAGTGATACAATGATTGTCATCATCCTCAGGTTTGGGGCACATCATCACATGGTAAACCACACTGGTTTCATCAGGTGATTCCTCACTGTCATCATACATGGCACTGAGGAAGGTGATCAGTTCATTGTCCTCCTTGATATTGAACTCTTCACCATATTCAAGGATATTATCCTCTAGGTTAATGACTTTGTCATCATCCTCTGCAGGTGTCTTCAGCACCTTCTTCATTTCTTGAGGAGACATCCCCATCCATTTCCTGGACAGGCTCCACCTCCAGAGCATTGTTATGCTGTATGTCTACCACATAAAGATGAGGTTTATCAGAGGATCTATTTCCTCCTTTAGTGTCACATCCAGCCTTGGCTGGGAACTTTGGGGCCATATGCCCCTCCTGACCATAGCTGTAGCAGGATATACCTTTCAGGAATTTCTTCCTGGTGGGTGCAGAGTTCCTCTGTGGGCTAAATTGGCCCTTCTGTTGGTGAGTATTGCCAGCATGCCAGCTATCAGGGTTTTTCCCTTTCCTATGGAAGATAGTACTTCTTTTCCAGAAAAATGAAGGTTTTTTATCTCCTCTTACAGGTGTTTCACCCACCTGTCTCTCCTCAGAAGGTTTCTTCCCTTTATGGGAGTTACTTCCCCTTGAAGCTGATTGCTTCTTAGCAATCTGGCTGATGGATTTTTGTGCTGTTTTAATATGGTGCACAGATTTGAGAATTTCCTCAATTGAGGAGTGTTCCACAGAAACTCTGTGTACTTTGAGTGCTCCCTGAAGAATCAGGTATGGGAGTCCCTCCAGGAACTTCCTATTGAACAAACAATTGTCCAGAGGTTGTACCATACAGTATGCACAACAATGCATATCATTATAAAATGTGAGTGTTCCCTTTTCTGGATTGTAGCAGGTATGATCATATGTAGTCACTGCATTCTGTGCAGATTATTCATGTACAAATCATTGGAACATCTTACATACATATGAGATGTTTGAAGGTCCAATGACCCCATCTTTGATGAGGGTCATCAACCTTTGCAATGTACCATTGGGATGCTATCCCATCCAAGTATGCAGATGTGTACAGGACCTGATCCTCATCTTGGTTGGGTCTGGTGATCTTAAAGATCCAGTAATACTTCAATAGCTGGTTAATCCAGCTATTGAACTTTTCCAGATCATCTTCATCACTGTATTTGGACAGCTTAGGCATGTTCATCACCTTTACTTCTAGTCTGACTGGACCAGTCGGTCACCTGACTTGCTCATATATGTGTTGTGCATAACATTGTTGCATGTGTCCCATATACCAACCATTGCCAGAGGTGTAGCCCCTAAGGTATTCTTGCACCTGGGGCCTCCCTCCTGGATATCTGTGGTTACCACTGCCCAACTGGCCAGGTGGTGTTGGAGGATTTCCTCCTGGGGGACTCTCATCTGTCTCATCATTATCTGAGGGGCCTCCCCCAGATGGACCTCCACCAGGTGGACCTCCTCCAGGCAAACTGCCACCAGGGAAGCCTCCCCTAGGTGGACCATAATCAAGCACTCCCATTCCAGGACCACCAAATGGTTGTAAAGGGGATTGATGACCATCATTGTTATGGTGACTGTGTGTTACACTTGGCCCAGGTAGGGACAAGCATAGACCTAACAATAATCACTTAGATCAAGGACAGGGGCTGAGGGTTACATACTGATGTAAGTCAGGGACTTCAGAAATGAAGGCTAAGGGTTCCAGTGGATGTTGGTGTGATGTTATGTCAGATGATGCCAAGGATATCCTAGAAGGATCACAGAGGTTCTAGGAGGCTAGGGGTGAAGGACAATGATGAGGAGGCACTAAAGCCTAGCTTAGGGATGACTTAGAGGAGGACTGGGGATGAAGGTGAAAACCTAAGGTAGGCATTGCTTGGGAAAATACAGTACATGCAAGCTGGTACTTATACTATGAGGTGCCAGTCATACTGAGTCACCAGGAGTCAGAGGACAGCCAAGAGGCTGTGCAATCTAAGTATAATCCTGTACAAGTCTATGCAAAGGTGCTGCAATCAATGGCTATACAAGTGATGATGGGTGTTACACTTGGTCCAGGTAGGAACAAGCATAGGCTCAAAGAACTAGTGATGAAGTCAAGGGTTCAAGGATATGCAGGTAAAGGGGGCTTGCTGGAGGGTCAAGGATTTGGTCAATGATAGAAGTCAATGAGATTTGAAGGGGTCATCTGATGAAAAAGTCAACAAAGGAGTTCAGAGAGTTTTCAGAGAATAAGGTAAGATTGAACAGGACTAAGCTGAGGATGCATCAAGTATAATGACGGCTTAAGTACTGCAAGAAATGGAAACTAGTGGAATGCCATGGAAGGTTTGTTACTAAGCAAATGAAGATAGAACATTCCATGAGAAACAGGAGTGAAGATATCAAGAATAGAAAATGGAAATGAATGATGTGTGGTGAACATGTTGTATGTTCTAGAGCACTCTAAAGAAGAAAAAAATACTGGGTTGGGCTGGTTTATCATACACCGAAATGAAATGTAACATTACCCCTAGAATACATTCAAAGTCACAATGAGAAATGAATCAAAGAAAAAGAATTAGAGATCCATGCACCTATCTCTACCAGGGGAGCTGGTGATGTTGGCATAAGCCAAGTCATCATAACCCAGGTTATTGTCATTCAGGTCCAGGTTAGTGAGTTCTAGATCAGGAGAAGGGTGACAACAATGGTGATGAGGGTGAAGGGGTTGATGATGACAATAAAATGGGGGGGAAACTTGTCTGGGAGCAGTGCTTGAGCCAGTGGACAGAGGATTGGAGAGTCGTTCAATGAGAGGTTGGGGTGGGGATGGGGGAGTGAAGCCAGAATGCCTAGAATGTGTTGAGGAAGCCAAAGAAGAAGAAGAACCCACTGGGTTGAGGGTACAAGGATGAGGGCAATGAGGACAGCAATTTTGGGTATGGCCAGGATGATGTTGCACACAGTGTAGGAAGATATAGAATGGACAGTTGATGCAGATGTGTGAGAGTTGGTGGCAATGGAAACATGCCCAGCTGTAGAGGTAATGATCAGGGGAGAGGGGTACATTATGCTGTCCTTCCCAACTGACTTCAGCTCATTCAATGATGGCTAACTCTTCAAGGGTAAGAGGCTCTTCGGAGGGTTCTGGGAAAGGGTTTTGGTATAGGTGGCAGTGTTCATTGAGCTCTTGGATATAGCATAGAACATCCTTGGCTAGCTTGTCCATTTCTAGTTGGTGCATGACAGAAAGGATGAGGTTGGTCAGCTCCATGCAGATTTCATGGAGGGTGGTGACATGTTCCATGGGGTAGTTGGACATTTGGTTGGCAAGGGGGTAGAGGCTGTGGATCTCTTGAAAAAGGAGGAGTAAAGTGTCAAGGGGAGAGAAGGGTTCTAGATTGACATGAAGGGGAGTAACAAGATGGGGGGATTCAAGGAGGAGCATCAAGGAGGATTGTTTGGTGATAGGGAAGTCATCAGGACAGATGCATTGAGCATAAAGTGGTAATTCAATGGAGATGATTGGGTTGTGTTATGATCAGTGATACCCCCCTATCTTTTCTTCCTTTGTTACATAACAATCTCTCTCAGTCTTCTTTTGATTCTATTGCTATGTGACACAGTAACATTGATATCCCTTCACATTCTAGACTTTACCATGTCTATTTATGCTTACTATCTATTTTTACTTAGAGATCTCTGATCCCACTCCTATGCATTTCCCTTTGCACAGCCTGCATTATTTATTACTCGTATTTCTCATCATCACACATAGCCTCTGATTGCAGCACCTCTGCACAGTCTTGCATAGTGTTATACTTAGTTTCCACAGCCTCATGGCTGTTTGTTGACTCCTGGTGACTCAGTATGACTAACACCCCATAGTATAAATATTGGATGTTCATGTACAGTAAACTCTAAGCAATTCCTACCTTAGGTTTTCACCTTCACCCTCAGTCCTCCTCTTGAGTCCTCCCTAAGCTTGGCCTTAGTGCCTCCTCATCATTGTCCTTTATCCTTAGCCACCCAGAACCTCTGCAATCCTTCTGGGAGATCCTTGATGTCATCTAATGTAAGAATATGCCTTCATCCACCAGAATCCTTAGCCTTCATCTCCAGAATCCCTGACTTATGTCAGTACATTATCCTTGGCCCCTGTCCTTGACCTAGGCAATTATCATTAGGTCTACACTTGTCCCTACCCAAGGCAAGTGTAACAAAAGGAATTGCTTCTTCTTGATAGGACTACTATCTAGTAGATTCCACCATTTCACACCAGTGCCCCAGAAACCCTAGGCCTTCAGGCAACCTTCACACCCCAGATTCATGCTTCTATCAGGAATGCATTCAAGAAACACACCCCTCAGACTCTGACTCTTCACACCACACCACCCCAGCACCTACAGATGTAGAAGACAAAAATCTCTACATCCCAACCCACAAGAACCCCATCAACACCCACCTATCCAACAAACTCTCAGCACAGTTATCTTTAACAAGGATATCCACACCCCCCTCTTCATTAACCCTCACCTATCACCTCCACTTCACCAGAGGAACCATCCCATCCACAGTCATCCCCACACCAGTTCCCCACTCACAGATCCTACCTCCATTTCTTCCCACAGAACCATCATCCCCCATTCCCTCAGTCACTATGAGCAACCAAGCACCCCCCCCTCACAAACCTATAGAACTCTGCATCACCCCTCCCGATCATTTTGATGGGAGCTATGCCACAGCCAAGGCCTGGTTCACTTCAGTAGTATTCTACTTCATGGTCAATGAAGAAGTATACAACAACAATACCAAGCAGGTGGCATATGCTCAATCTTATATGATAAAGGGATCCACTGCCACCTGGGCAGCAACCTATCACATCAAAGTCTTAGCCAACAATGAAGATACTGTATCACCTGGGATGACTTCAAAGGAGCCTTCCAAACTACCTTTTACCACCACAATAGCAAGGCTGTATCCATCACAGCCCTCAACTCCTTATGAATGAAGGGAAACTCTATGGCCAATCTCACCCAATACATTGCCAAATTCAGAAATCACATACAGATCTCTGAAATCTCTGATGAAAATGTCCTAATCAGGTATTTTGCTGCCAGAGTTATGATAAACCTCATGAAACACATCATGTCCATGGACACCATACCAACCAAGATCAATGACTGGTACAACAAGGCTGTACACTTCCTCAGCCAATTCCAGAAAGCCAATGACATCACACACTCTAGCAGAAACCCTTCCCACAATCCCTACTGATCTTTCCAATCTCACTCCCACACTTGACCCACATGTGATCCTAATGCAATGGATGTCGATGTCATCCAAATTGGGAGATTAACCCCAGAAGAATGTAAACAATGCTTTGAAAAGAGGTTATGCCTCTGATGTTGTCAACCTGGACATAATGCAAACAAATACACCAATTGCCCCACCCCTAGAAACATCCATCAAACCACCACAGCTACTATAGAAGAAATCAAAGAATGCGACAACAATGACATGGAAATCAACCATGTCTTGGGTTTTTAGAGAGGAGGTTCAACCCAATGCGGGCCCCCTCCCCAACTAGATGTGCTCCTGTACTTATTTCTCAAAGTGACTGAAATGCTATTTATCTTCCCATTTCGATCCTGAGTGCATCTCAAGACATTGGAACCTGAGCACTAGTCAATTCCAATGCAACCATCTCTTGTATCAATTGGTATTTTGCCAAATGATGGAAACTCCCCCTCAAAAGACTTCCTACCCCTATCCCTGTCAGAAATGTCAACCAAACCCAAAATCAGAATAGCGACATCAAGTTTACTACCTATATCCCAATATGCCTGGACAATGTCACCCAAAGAATCCACTTCCATGTAATGCACTGTGGAAGGGAAAGCATCATCTTAGGACACCCCTGGTTGAAAGAAACCAATCCCACAATCAATTGGACTAAAGGGACCATATCAATCCTTGAGGAACAAGATCAGACCAAAGAATTTTATGCTCCTAAAACTTCCCTCAAACCTATGAACCACACACTGCTAAACCTTGATCACAAAGAAAGTTTACTCTGTCAATACCTGGATCAAGAAGGACCTTCAGATTTCTGTGAATGAGCAATGATAAACAGAATCACCCACCGAGCCACTTGATTTGGATTCCAACACCCCTTTGGTGAAAGCTACATTTGAGCCTTTACTACAGCAACTAAATTAGCTATCAAGGTGAAGGATACCAAAAATGCTGTCACCCTTCCCATGGAATACAAAGAATATAAAGAAGTATTTTCTGAAAATGCTGCTCATTGCCTTCCTCCCTCCTGATCCTATGACCACAAAATAAATCTGGATGAAACATTCATACCCAAGGTTTCCAAAATCTATCCCCTTACCCCTGAAGAACGAAAAGCTGCCAACAACTTCATTGATGAAAATCTCAAATCAGGAAAAATCCATCCCTCCAATTCCCTGCAAGCTTCCCCTTTCTTCTTTGTCAAAAAGAAAGATGGAGGATTACATCCTTGCCAAGATTACAGATATCTCAATGACCACACCATCAAAGATGCTTATCCCCTTTCCCTGATCTCTGATCTCATTGACAAACTCAAGGATGCCAGGGTCTTCACCAAATTTGATGTCTGATGGAGGTAAAACAATGTCCAGATTAAAGATGGACATCAATGGAAAGCAGCATTCATTACCCACCAAGGACTCTTCAAACCAACAGTCATGTTCTTTGGCCAATCCAATTCCCCTTCCACCTTCCAATGCTTTATGAACAACTCCTTTTGGGATATGATTGCTGAAGGGTGGTTGATCATTTACATGGACAATCTCCTCATCTTCTCCCCCAACCAAAAGACTCATATGGAATACACTAAACACATTCTCCAATGGATGAACAAACTTGACCTTCACCTCAAATTGGAGAAATGCAAATTTGCCACCTCAGAAATGGAGTATTTGGGAATGATCATCAAACCAGAAACCCTTGCAATGGACCCTGTTAAATTGGACAGCATCCAGAAATGGCCTGTTCCAGCCAAAGTAAAAGATGTCCAATCCTTTCTGGGATTCGTGAACTTCTATAGACAATTCATCCCAAACTACTCAAATCTTGCACATCCTCTCCTAGATCTTACTCAAAAGAACCATGCATGGGATTGGTCCCCAGACTGTAACAATGCATTCTAAAAGCTTAAAACCAAATTCTTGAAACAACCCATCCTCTGATTTCCTGATCTCAGCAAACCCTTTGCCATAGCCACCAACACTTCCAAATATGCCTCTGGAGGAATTCTCCTTCAAACCAACAAGAACAGGGACTGGAAGCCTTGTTCCTATCTTTCCCAATCCTTCTCCCCAGCCAAATGAAATTATGACATCTATGATTGAGAACTTCTAGCCATAATCCAAGCCCTCAAAATGTGGAAACACTATCTATGAGGCCACCCCACACCCATCCAAGTCTATACCGATTACAAGAACTTGACATACTTCAAGCAACCACAAAACCTCAATCAACAACAAGCTAGGTGGCTCCTTGATCTAGCTGACTTTGATCTCTGGTTAATTCATGTGGCTGGAAAAGACTTGGCAGGCCCTGACACCCTATCCTGCCATCCCAATCTAGTCCCCAATGATGACCAGGACAATCACAACATAACACTTCTTTCTCCTTCCTTATTTGTCAATATAATCAACACCACCTTGACAGATAAACTCCATTTCTCTTCTGTCACCGACCCCCTTGTCCTTGATTCCCTCCAAGCCCTATATGGAGAATTCCCTTCCCAACTTTGTTCACAATTTTCCAACTGGAAATATGATGCTGGTATTCTCACCTACCAAAACTGGGTCTATGTTCCAAATGACCTTGCACTCTGCTGATCAATTGTGGATAGGCACCATTCCCATGCCTTCGCTGGCCATCCCAGCTACCTCAAAACTTGCCAACTTGTGGCATCAGAATTCTGGTGGCCAGGAATGGCTACTTTCATTTGAAAATATGTTGAAGGATGCATCCACTGCCAACATGCTAAAGTGGACACCCACCCCTCTGCACCCCCCCACTCCCTATTCCCTCCAAATCTTCATGCCCCTTCCAACGAATCTCCTGTGATCTCATCACCAATCTTCCCCTCTCAGATGGCTTCAACTCCTTATTGGTCATGGTTGACCACAGGCTTACAAAGGGGGTAATTTTGTGTCCTACTAAGAAAACCACTACAGCTGAGGGAATTGCCACCCTCTTCCTCAACAAAGTCTGAAAACAATTCAGCCTCTATGACAAAATTATCTTGGATTGTGGACCACAATTTGCTTCAGCCTTCACTAAAGAACTAGGAAAACTCCTTGGTTATGATCTTTCCCTCAGCACTGCCTATCATCCACAAACCAATGGAGAAATGGAACAAGTCAACCAAGAAGTGGAAACATACCTACAGATCTTCTGTGGTAACAACCCAACAATCTGGGCTGAACATATCACCATGGCTGAATTTGCACACAACCACTGCCCTCATTCTGTCACCCAAAAATCCCTATTCTTTCTCATGATGGGCTATGAACTCTGCCCCCATCCCATGGTTATCTCCAAGTCACAGTTACCAGCATTAGAACAATGTCTCAAGGAACTATTGGCCACCCACAATGAAGCCCTGGCTGCACATGATCTCGCATGCCAGCTTATGAAATCCAGGTACCATGGGAAGTTCATTCCATTCACCAAAGGAAATAAAGTTTGGTTAAACGCCAAAACCTTAAAAGAAATGTCATTGCCTCTAAATTCTCAGCCAAATGAGAAGGGCCCTTCACCATCACCAAAGTCCTCTCCCCAGTCACTTACCAACTACAGCTCCCATACACCTGGAAAATCCACAATGTCTTTCATGCATCACTGCTTTCACAATACCATGAGAATGAAATACACAGCCCAAACTTCCTAGCCCCTCCACCATATCTGATCAGAGGAGAAGAGGAGTACAAAATAGAACAAATTATCAAGCACCATGGTAACTATTCCCAGAGGCAGTACCTTGTGAGATGGAAAGGCTATCCACCAGAAGATGACTCATGGCTCCCAGAATGGGAGTTGAAACATGCACAGGAACTCCTCCTCAATTATAAAAACCTCATCTCCAAAGCATCTTCCTCACCAACAAAAAAACCATTGAAACACACTCACACCACCACCTCCAAAACATAGTCACAATGTCCACTACCTCCCCCATTTCTATCTCATCCAGATCCCCTACTCCACCTCCAATTAGTTCCCCCTCCACTTCCCCTGTCCTACCCTCTTCCACTTCTACCTTTATTAAGGAACAAATCCTCCAGATTGCTCTATGAATCCCTGATACTGTACTCAATGACCTTCCCACCTCTCCTGTTGTTGAACCACCCACCCTGGCCCCATCCACCCCCACCTCTCCCCCAGGCCTCCCCATCTCCTTCTTTTCCTCCAACTGTCCCAGTTCATATCCACTGCCTCTGTCACACCAACCACCATATCCTCTTTACCCACATTCTCTCTCAGGAAGCCCCTAGGTCCACCTTAGAACAGCATCCAGCATATTGGATGTTCCCTGAAATCATTGCTGCCATAACCATCTTTGATGAAACCTTTTCCCTCATCAACAATCTGTTGATCACCTATCATTCCACTGACACACCTCTCTGGACCATCATTGGACAACTAAGAGAGAAAGCACTAGACAACCTCTATCATCTAGGGTTCAGCCACTTGATTGAACATATCCTCCCCTATGGCACCATCGCAGAGATTGTCACTACCATCACCCTTAACCTCATTGCTGACAAATGAAGGGCCTACCTCTATGGACGACCAGCCTTTACTCCACAGATTCCTCTCTCTCTGGTCAACTACTTAATCCCCACTCCTCCTTTTCACCACAACTCCCCCTATCAGAATCAGGAGAATGAACCTCCCATCGCTGCCAACTTCCAATCCTGCCACACCCCTGCCAGCTTATGAGCTGCAGCCATGCTTATGGACTTATCCAGGTACAACTCCTCCACCACTCAATCCCATCACATCTGCTCTTCTACCCCACATCCAAACACTGGATATGTCCTGTCCAACTCTGGAGCTACCACCAACTGGGATGAAATCCCAACGCCCCCTCCCACCACTACCAACAACTCCCATTGCAACCAATGTTGGTGTCTGGGCCATCAAATCCTTGAATGTAGATGACATCGCTGTGACCATTGCAGACAACACACCCCTGGACACCCCTGCTGCTCTTGCCCCCATTGCCCCTGTCCCCAATGCACCAACTCATGGGGAACTGACCCTGATAACATCCCCACCATCAACCACCAAGGATATGAGAAATGTGGATTCCCCCATGGTCATAACCTTGAATGCAAAGATTACTACACCAGTTGGCAGGATAATGAATGGGGAGAAGAAGAAGTCACTAACAAAGATGTCACTTTTGACTAAAGCAAATCTGGTGGCTTTGCCATACAAAGGGGGTAATGTTATGATCGGTGATACCCCCCTATTTTTTCTCCCTTTGTTACACAACAATCTCTCTTAGTCTTCTTTTGATTCTATTGCTATGTGACATGGTAACATTGATACCCCTTCACATTCTAGACTTTACCATGTCAATTTATGCTTACTATCTATTTTTACTTAGAGATCTCTGATCCCACTCCTATGCATTTCCCTTTGCACAGCCCATGCTATTTATTACTTATATTTCTCATCATCACACATAGCCTCTGATCGCAGCACCTCTGCACAGTCTTGCATAGCATTATACTTAGTTTCCACAGCCTCATGGCTGTTCATTGACTCCTGGTGACTTAGTATGACTAGCACCCCATAGTATAAATACTGGACATTCATGTACAGTAAACTCTAAGCAATTCCTACCTTAGGTTTTCACCTTCACCCTCAGTCCTCCTCTTGAGTCCTCCCTAAGCTCAGCCTTAGTGCCTCCTCATCGTTGTCCTTTATCCTTAGCCACCCAGAACCTCTGTGATCCTTCTGGGAGATCCTTTGTTATGCTTGGTCCAGGTAGGAATGAGCATAGGCTCAAAGAACTATGGTGGGTCAAGGGTTCAGGGTATTCAGTCAAGAAAGCTTGCCAGAAGGTCAAGGGAACCATCTGACAATGAGGTCAATGAAGGAGTTCCAGGGAGTCATCCAATGATGATGTCGATGAAGAGATTCAAGGATTCAAGGAGATCAAGGTATGATTGAGCAGGACTAAGCTAAGGATACATCAAGTAGAACAATGGCTTAAGTACTGTGAAGAATGGAAACTAATAGAAGGTTGTGGAAGATTTGTTACTAAGCAATTGAAGATAGAACCTTCCATAAGAAAGAGAAGCACAGATAACAAGAATAGAAGAGCAAAAATGAAAGGTGTGTGACAAACACATTGTGTGTTCTAGAGCACTCTAAAGAAGGTGAAGGGATACCGGGTCAGGCCGGTCTATCATATCAAGAAATGAAATGAATCATAATATTACCTCTGGAGTATATTTGAAGCTATGATGAAGAATAAATCAGGAGAAAGAATTAGAAATCCATACATCTATCTCCTCCAGGAGAACCAGTCATGTTGGCATATGCCAAGTCATCTTATCCTGGGTTGTTATCGTTCAGGTCCAAGTCAGCAAGTTCGGGATCAGGGGAAGGACAACAATGACGTTGACGAGGGTGAGGGGTTTGGTGACAACAATAGGATGGGGGAGGAACCTGTCTGGGAGCAGAACTAGAGCCAGAGGACAGAGGGTCAGAGAGTTGTTCAACAAGAGGTTGGGAAGAGGGAGTAAAGTGAGAACATCTGGAGCAAGTGGAGGAAGCTGAAGATGAGGAGGAAGAGTTTATGGGGTTAAGGGTATGAGGATGAGGACAGCAAGGACAGCGATGTTGGGTGTGGCCGGGACAGTGGCAAGCATAGTGGGGGCAGACATAATATGGACAGTTGATGTGGATATGGGAGAGTTGGTGGCAATGGAAGCATGCCCAGCTGTAGAGGTAATGGTTGGGGGAGAGAGGTATATTATGTTGTCCTTCCCAACTAACTTCTGCTTGTTCCATAGTGGCTAGTTCCTTGAGGGTGAGAGGTTCTTCAGAGGCTTCTGGGGATGGATTCTGGTGGAGGTGGTGGTGCTCATCAAGTTCTCAGGTATAACATAGAATGTCCTTGGCTAGTTTGTCCATTTCCAGTTGATGCATGACAGAAAGGACAAGGTTGGTGAGCTCAGTGTGGGTTTCATGGAGGGCAGTGACATGTTCCATAGGGTAGTTGGACATCTGGTTGGCGAGGGGGTAGAGGCTATGGATTTCTTGGAAAAGAAGAAGGAGGGTATCAAGGGGAGAGAAAGGTTCTAAGTGAGTGCAAAGGGGGGTAATGAGATGTGGGGTTTCAAGGAGGAGCAAGAGGGAGGATTGTTCAGTGATGGGGAAGGGATCAGGGCAGATACGTTGGGCATAGAGTGGTAGCTCGACAGAGACAACTGGGTTTGGGTTGAGAGTGGGGAGATGTAGAGGGGGAGACATAGGTTGGGGAATGCCCGGGTTGTAATTAGTAGAGTCGAGACCTTGGATACAGTAAAGTAGGGGGGTAGTCCAGCCAGTGGTAGCAGTAGTGGGAGAGGGAGATCTAGTGGGAGCAGACATGCTTGGGTTTCGTGGACAGTACAAGGGATGGGGAAGGAAAGATGTGAGGGTGAAGAGTTTTATACTCAGATAGGATTTCCTTAGCATGGTTGAACTCTGATTCGGATAGCAAAGAGTCTTCTTCAGCCGAGTATCCTTTCCATCAGACTAGGAATTTTCGATTATTTGGGTTTCCATGGTGTCAGATGATCTTTTCCATTTCGTATTCCTCTTCTCCATTGATAAGGTCAGGTGGAGGAGAAGGGAAGTTTGGTCTGTGTATGTTGTTTTCATGATAGGGCAATAACAGGGATGTGTGGAAGACTGGGTGTATTTTCCATGTTTGTGGGAGATGAAGTTTGTAAGTAAGGGAGGAAAGGACCTGAGTAATGGTAAATGGACCTTCTCACTTGGGAGTAAACTTTGGATGGGAGATAAGACGTTTCAAGTTTTGGGCTTCTAGCCAAACCTTGTTGCCTTTATGGAAGGGAGTGAATTTTCCATGGAAACAGGATCTCATAACTTGTCTGGCAAGTTCATGGGCTGCCAGGGCTTTGTCTCTTGCTGCAAAGAGGAGTTTGAGTCATTTTTCAACTGCAGGAAGGTTGGTTTCAGCAATGATAGTGGGGAGGGGGCGAGGTTCAAATCCCATCATGAGGAAGAATGGGGATTTATTGGTGACAGAATGAGGGCAGTGATTATGTGTGAATTCAGTGTGAGAGACGAGGTTGGACCATGTGGAAGGGGAATTGCTGCAGAAGATCTGAAGATAGGTTTCCACTTCTTGGTTTACCTGTTCGGTTTCTCCATCAGATTGAGGATGGTATGCTGTGGAGAGGGAGAGGTTGTATCCAAGGAGTCATCCAAGTTCTTTTGCAAAGGAGGATGCAAACTGGGGTCCACAATCTGAGATGATTTTGTCATAGAGGCCAAACTGAGTGTAAACTTTATGGAAAAAGAGGGAGGCAATTCCTTCGGCAGAGATGGATTTCTTAGTAGGGCAGAGAATCACCCCCTTAGTAAGCCCATGGTTGACCATGACCAAAAGAGTGTCAAAGCCAGAGGAGACAGGGAGGTCAGTGATGAGGTCACAAGAGATCTGTCAAAAGGGAATAGGGGAGGAGGAAATGATGGAGGAGAGGGGGGGGAGGTAGGATGGGTGTTCGCTTTTGAGGACTGACAGGAGGTGCATCCTTCAACATATTTGTGCACAAATTGAGCAAGGCCAGGCCACCAAAACTTGGCGGTGACAAGTTGATGAGTTTTGAGATATCCAGGGTGACCAGCAGAGGTGTGATTGTGGTGTCATTCAACAATGGAGTGGTGAAGGTCAGGGGGAACATAGACACATCCTTGGAAGGTGAGGATGCCAGCGTCATATTGCCAGTCAGAGAGACAAGAGCAGAATTGGGCAGGAATGTTGCCAGTGGTGGTGTGTAGCACATCTAGGACAAGGGGGTCTGAAGCAGAGGAGGCAGCCAGTTTGGTTTGGAGGGAGGTGTCAATGAGGTTGACAAAAAGAGTGTCAGGAAGGAGGGTTACATTGTTGTTATCCTCATCGGTCGGTGGGAGAAGATCTGGGCAGCAAGAGAGGGTGTCAGGTGCAGTGAGAGAGGTACCAGGGACATGGGTCAGGTGGAGGTCAAAGTCCAAAATGTCAAGCAACCAATGAGCCTATTGTCAGTTGAGTTTCTGAGGTTGGTGGAAATACATAAGGTTCTTGTGATTGGTGAATACTTCGACAGGGAAGGGGGATCCTTGGAGGTAGTGGCGCCAGGCTTTGAGACCACAAATGACAGCAAGGAGTTCCCTGTCATAGATGTCATAGTTGTGTTTGGTGGAGGAGAAGGACTGTGAGAGATAGGAACATGGATGCCAATCTCCGTTGGCGTCAGTTTGGAGGAGGACTCCACCAGAGGCATATTTGGAGGCATTGGTGGCGATGGCAAAGGGGCAGGCAGGGTCTGGGAGATGGAGGATTGGACAACTAAGGAACAGTCATTTGAGTTCATTGAAGGATTGTTGGCAACTGGGAGACCAGTCCCAGGGTTGGTTTTTCTTTGTGAGATCAAGGAGGGGGTGTGCAATGTTGGAGTAATTGGGGATGAACCATCGGTAGAAGTTGGCAAATCCTAGGAAGGATTGGATGTCTTTGACCTTGGCTGGGGTTGGCCATTCATGAATGCCATCCAGTTTTACTGGGTCCATGGTGAGCTCATTGGGGCACACAATCATGCCAAGGTATTCAACCTCATTGGTAGCAAACTTGCATTTTTTGAGTTTAAGGTGAAGATCTAACTTGGTCATGCATTGGAGTACTTGTTTAGTTCATTCCTCATGGGTTTTGGCATCAGGGGAGAAGATGAGGAGGTCGTCCATGTAAATGACTAGCCATCCTTCTGTGATCATATCGTGGAAGGAGTCGTTCATGAATCATTGGAAGGTGGTGGGGGAGTTGCAAAGACCAAAGAACATGACTGTCGGTTCAAACAGTCCTTTGTGGGTGATAAATGCTGCTTTCCATTGATGACCATCTTTGATGCAGACATTGTTATATCCCCAACAGACATCAAATTTAGTAAAGGTTTTGGCACCTTTAAGTTTATCAATGAGGTCAGATATGAGGGGAAGAGGGTAGGCATCACGGATGGTATGCTCATTGACATAGTGGTAGTCCTGACAGGGTTGAAGGCCACCATCTTTCTTTTTAATGAAGAAGAAGGGGGCAGCTTGAGGGGAATTGGATGGACAAATTTTTCCTGCTTTGAGATTTTTGTCAAGGAAGGCTTCTGTAGCATTTTTCTCATCAGGGGAGAGGGGGTAGAGTTTGCTAATTTTTGGGGTGAAAGAGTCGTTGAGGTTAATTTCATGGTTGTAGGGTTGGCTGGGGGGAATGTGGTCAGTTGCTTCTTTTGAGAAGATGGAGGAAAAGGCAGAGTATTCAGGTGGGAGAGTTGCCTTTGGTTTGGCCTTTTCAGCTGCCATGGCTAGCTCCATGGCCATTGTGAGTTTGGCTATAGTGGCAGAGGGAATGAAGCAGGATCTGCAATGCATGATTTGATTGATGACTTGATTGTCATTGGCTCATCGGAGGTATTGGGCTTCAGTGTCCTTTTTCATATAGTCATAGAGATGTCCATCCCAGATGGAGTTGACTTGTACATGTCAGGGTGGGTGAGGGGTGGGGGTTGGTTTGGTATGATTGTAGTATAACTCCTTGGATTGGTCGGAGTCGAGGGAGATGGATAGCTCTCGCTTGATCCAGTCAA
>JBBPLE010000648.1:0-12604 GCA_038089675.1 Boletales sp. KT-2023b | reverse complement strand
GATGGTTGATCATCTACATGGATGACCTCCTTATTTTCTCTCCCAATCAAAAGACCCACACTGAGTATACAAAGTGCATCCTTCAACAAATGAAGGAACTCAACCTCCATCTCAAATTGGAGAAATGCAGTGGAATACTTAGGGGTGATAGTCAAACCAGGGACCCTCACAATGGATCCAGTCAAACTAGATGGTATTCAAAAATGGCCTGTTCCAGCCAAAGTAAAGGATGTCTGCTCCTTCCTGGGATTTGCAAACTTCTACAGATGATTGATTCCAAACTACTCCAATCTTGCATGTCCCCTCCTCAACTTAACCCAGAAAAACCATGCTTGGGATTGGTCCCCTGAATGTAACACTGCCTTTACCAAACTCAAAACCAAATTCCTTGAACAACCTATCCTTCACTTCCCAGACCTCAGCAAACCATTCACCATAGCTATCAATGCCTCTAAATATGCTTCTGGAGGTATCCTCCTCCAAACTGACAAAAACAGGGACTGGAAACCTTGCTCCTATCTATTTCAATCCTTCTCTCCAGCCAAATGCAATTCTGACATCTATGATCAGGAACTTCTTGCTATTATCCGAGCTCTCAAAATGTGGAAACACTACCTCTGAGGCCATCCCACCCCAGTCCAAGTCTTTACCAACCACAAGAATTTGACTCACTTCAAGCAACCACAAAATCTCAATCGAAGGCAAGCTAGATGGCTCCTTGATCTTGCAGACTTTGATCTCCAGTTGATTCATATGGCTGGAAAAGACTTGGCAGGCCCTGAAGCTCTCTCCCACCACCCCAATTTAGTTCCTGATGATGAGCAGGACAATCATGATGTAATGCTTCTCTCCTCTTCCCTATTCATCAATATGATCAACACCACCCTGACAGATAAACTCCACTCCTCCTCTGCCACTGATCTCCTCATCCTTGATTCCCTCCAAGCTCTAGACAGAGAGGTTCCTTCACAACTTCACTCCCACCTCTCCAATTGGAAATATGATGCTGGTATCCTCACTTACCAAAACCAGGTCTATGTTCCAAACAACCTTGAACTCCACTGATCCATTATAGCCAGGCACCATTCCCATGCCTCTGCCAGTCATCCCAGCTACCTCAAAACTCACCAACTTGTGGCATCTGAATTTTGGTGGCCAGGAATGGCTACTTTCATCAGGAAATATGTTGAGGGATGCATTCATTGCCAATATGCCAAGACAGACACACACCCCTCCACACCCCCCCTGCTCCCTATCCCCTCCAACTCATCATGCCCCTTTCAACAAATCTCCTGTGAACTGATAACTGATCTTCCCCTTTTGGATGGCTTCAACTCATTATTGGTCATGGTCAACCATGGGCTTATGAAGGGGATAATTTTATGTCCAACTAAGAAAACCACTACAGCTGAGGGGATTGCCACTCTCTTTCTCAACAAAGTATGGAAACAGTTTGGTCTCTATGACAAAATTATCTTGGATCATGGACCCCAATTTGCCTCAACTTTTGCCAAAGAACTTGGAAAACTCCTTGGTTATGATCTTTCCCTCAGCACAGCCTACCACCCCCAAGCTGATGGAGAAATGGAATGAGTAAATCAAGAGGTTGAAACATATCTTCAGATCTTTTGTGGTAACAACCCAACCCCCTGGGCTGAGCACATCACTATGGCAGAATTTGCACACAATCATTGTCCTCACTCTGTGACTCAGAAATCTCCCTTCTTTCTCATGATGGGCTATGAACCCCACCCCCTCCCCACAGTTATCTCCAAATCATGGTTACCTGCACTAGAACAATGCCTCAAGGAACTCTTGGCTGCCTGCAATGAAGCACTGGCTGCACATGATCTTGCATGCCAGCTTATGAAATCCAGGTACCATGGGAAATTCATTCCATTCACTAAAGGAGATAAAGTTTGGTTAAACACCAAAAACCTTAAGCAAAATGTCATCACCCCTAAATTCTCAGCCAAACAAGAAGGTCCCTTCACCATCACTAAAGTCCTCTCCCTGGCCACTTATCAACTACAGCTCCTGCATACCTGGAAAATTCACAATGTCTTCCATGCATCACTGCTTTTACAATACCATGAGAATGATATACATGGCCCCAACTTCCCAGCCCCTCCACCAGATCTGATCAGAGGAGAAGAGGAATATGAAATAGAACAAATCATCAAACACCATGGCAACCCTTCCCAGAGGCAGTACCTTGTCAGATGGAAAGGCTATCCACCAAAAAATGACTCATGGCTTCCAGAACAGGATTTGAAACACACACAGGACATCCTCACAGACTATAAAAAGCTCACCTCCAAAGCTTCCTCTCCATCATCAAAACCATCTAAACACACTTGCACCACAACTTCCAAACAGTAATTATACAATGTCTGCCACCTCCCCTATCTCTGTCTCATCTAGCTCTCCCACTCCCCCCATTGTCAGTTCCCCCTCCACTTCCCCAGCCATGCTCCCCAATACCACCACCTTTATCAAGGAACAGATCCTCCAAATTGCTCTTCGTATCCCTGATACTGTACTCAATGACCTCCCCACCTCTCCTGTCATTAAACCTCCCACTCCAGCTCCATCTACCCCCACTTCCCCCCCAGGTCTCCCTACTTGCCCCCCTTTCCCACCATCCATCCCAGTCCACATTCACTGCCTCTGCCACACCAATTGCCACATCCTCTTCACCCACATCCTCTTCCAGGAAGCCCCTAGATCCACTCTGGAACAACACCAGGCATACATAATGTCCCCCAAAATTATTGCTGCTGTCACCATCTTCAACAAAACTTTCTCCCTCATCAACAACCTATCTATCACCTATTGCTCCACTGATACCCCTCTCTGGACTATTGTGGGTCAGTTAAGGGAGAAGGCACTAGACAACCTTTTTCATTTAGGATTCAGTCATATGATTGAACACATCCTCCCATACAGCACCATTGCCAATGTCATCACCACCATCCTCTCAACCTCATTGCAGACAAATGAAGGGCCTATCTTTATGAATGCCCAGCATTTATCCCCCATATTCCCCCCTCCCTTGCTGACTTCTTAATCCCTACCCCTCCTTTTTGTCACAATTCCTCACAGCCAAACCAGGAGAATGTGCCACCAGTCACTGCCAACTTCCAACCCCACCACACCCCCATCAGCCTACAAGCTGCAGCCATGCTCATAGACCTTTCCAGGTGTGACCTTCCCCCAAACCAATCCTGATGCATTTGCTCCTCTACCCCATGTTACACTTGCCCCAGGTAGGAACAAGCATAAATCTAATGATGATCACCTAGGTCAAGGACAGGGGCTGAGGATAACATACTCACATAAGTCAGGGACTTTGGAAATGAAGACTAAGGGTTCCAGTGGATGAAAGTGTGTCCTTATGTCAGATGACATCAAGGATCTCCTAGAAGGATCACAGAGGTTCTGGGTGGCTAAGGGCGAAGGATGATGATGAGGAGGCACTAAGGCCAAGTTTAGGGATGACTGAGAGGAGGACTGAGGGTGAAGGTGAAAACCTAAGGTAGGAATTGCTTAGAGTTTACTGTACATGAGCAACCAGTATTTATACTAGGAGGTGCCAGTCATACTGAGTCACCAAGAGTCAGTGAACAGCTGTGAGGCTGTGGAAACTAAGTATAATGCTA
This sequence comes from Boletales sp. KT-2023b, assembly GCA_038089675.1. Taxonomy (NCBI): domain Eukaryota; kingdom Fungi; phylum Basidiomycota; class Agaricomycetes; order Boletales; species Boletales sp. KT-2023b. The sequence continues at coordinate 8,942 of JBBPLE010000648.1, read as the reverse complement.
TGCAAGACTATGCAGAGGTGCTGTGATCAGAGGCTATGATGATGATGAGAAAATGAGCATCATAAATAGCACAAGTGTTATGATCAGTGATACCCCCCTATCTTTTCTTCCCTTGTTACATAATAATCTGTCTCAGTCTTTGTTCAATTCTTTTGCTATATGACATGGTAACATTGATATCCCTTCACATTCTAGACTTTACTGTGTCTACCTATGCTTACTATCTATTTTTACTTAGAGGTCCCTGATAGATTTCCTATGCGTTCCTACTTATGCAGCCTGCGCTATTTATTCTCTATATTTCTCATCATCATTCATAGCCTTTGATCATAGCACCTTTGCACAGACAAGCATAGCTTTATACTTAGTTTCTGCAGCCTTATGGCTATCCACTGACTTGTAGTGACTCAGTATGACTAGCACTACTTAGTATAAATACTGGCCACTCATGTACAGTAACACTAAGCAATTCCTACCTTATGTTTTCACCTTCACACCCCTCATCCTCCTCTAAGTTCATCCCTAAGATTGGCCTTAGTGCCTCCTCCTCATCATCCTAAGTCTCTAGCCACCCAGAACCTCTGCAATCCTTCTGGGAGATCCTTGATGTCATCTGACATAACCACCAACCTTTGTCCACTGGAACCCTTAACCTTCATCCCTAGAGTCCCTGAGTTACGTCAGTACATTATCCCCAGCCCCTGTCCTTGACCTAGGCGATTACTGTTAGGTCTACACTTGTTCCTACCCAGACCAAGTGTAACAGCAAGCTGCACAAGTGGAAACACATGGAAAAGGTGATCAGAAATCTCTATGTAAATATAGATAGTAAGCATAAATAGACACAGTAAAGTTGAGAACATGAAGGGAGATTAATGTTACCATGTCATATAGTGATAGAATCAAAAGAGGACTGAGAGAGATTGTTATGTAACAGAGAAAGAAAAGATAGGGGGGTATCACCAATCATAACACCCCACACCCAAATACAGGCTACATCCTATCTGACTCTGGGGCCACTACCAATTGGGATGAAGCACCAGCACCCCCTCCCTCCAACACCAATAATTTCCACTGCAACCAATGCCCATGTCATGGCCATCGAACTCTTGATTGCAGATCCCACCAATGTGACCACTGTAGACGCTGTGCCCCAGGACATCCCCACTGCTCCTGCCCCTGTTACCCCTGCCCCCAATGCACCAACTCCTGGGGGAGCGACCCTGACAACATTCCCATCATCAACCATCACAGCTGTGAGAAATGTGGATCCCTCCACAGCCATAACCTTGGATGCAATGACTACTACTCTGGCTGGCAGGACTATGGATGGGGTGATGAGGAAGTCACCAATGAAGAAATCACTTTTGACTGAAGCAAATCCAGTGGCTTTGCCATACAAAGGGGGTAATGTTATGATTCATGACACCCCCTTATCTTTTCTTTCCACTTTACATATTAATATCTCTCAGTCTTCTTTCAATTCTTTTGCTATGTGACATGGTAACATTAATATCCCTTCACATTCTTGACTTTACCATGTCTATTTACACTTACTATCTATTTTTACATAGAGATCTCTGATTCCTTTCCTATGCATTTCCACTCATGCAGCCTGCACTATTTATTCCTCTCATTTTCCCATCATCACTCATAGCCTCTGATCACAGCACCTCTGCACAGTCTTGCATAGGATTATACTTAGTTTATGCAGCCTTAGGGCTATCCATTGACTCCTGGTGACTCAGTATGACTAGCACCATGTAGTATAAATACTGGTCATTCATGTACGGTAAACTCCAAGCAATTCCTACCTTAGGTTTTCACCTTCACCTCCCTAGTCCTCAGAAGCCCATCCATAAGTTGGCCTTAGTGCCTCCTCCTCATTGTCCTCAGTCCTCACTACCCAGAACCTCTGTGATCCTTCTGGGAGATCCTTGATGTCATCTGATGTAAGAACACACCTTCACCCACTGGAACCCTTAGTTTTCATCTCCAGAGTCCTTGACTTACATCAATACATAAAGCTGCAGCCCCTGTCCTTGACCTAGGCAATTATTGTTAGGTCTATGCTTGTCCCTACCCAGGCCAAGTGTAACAGTCCCAATCTGCCTCAATAACATCATTCAAAAAATCCACTTCCACATAATGCACTGTGGGAGGGAGAATGTCATTTTAGGACACCTGTGGTTGAAAAAAACCAACCCCATCATTGATTGGACCAAAGGAACAGTATCCATCCCTGATGGGCATGACCAAACTAAGGAACTTTATGCCCCCAAGACATCCCTCCATCCCATGAACCACACCCCACTTAACCTTGATTGAAAGGAAAGCCTCCTATGTCAATATCTAGATCAGGAAGGTCCCTCAGATTTTTGTGAATGAGCTATGATGAGTTGAATCACCCACTGAGCCACCAGATTTGGATTCCAACATCCCTTCAGAGAAGGATATGTCTGTGCATTCACTACAGCTACCAAACTAGCTATAGAAGCTAAAGACATGAAAGCTTTGGTCACCCTTCCACCAGAATACAAAGAATTTGAGGAAGTCTTTTCTGAAAACACTGCCCACTGTCTACCTCCCTCCCACTCCTATGACCATGAAATTAACCTCAATGAGATCTTTGTACCCAAAGTGTCTAAAATCTACTCCCTCACTCCAAAAGAGCATAAAGCAGCTGTTACACTTGGTCCAGGTAGGAACAAGCATAGACCTAGCAGTAATCACCTAGGTCAAGGACAGAGGTCAGGAGTAACGTATTGACATAAGTCAAGGACTCCAGAGATGAAGGTTAGGGTTTCTGGTGGACAAAGGTTAATAGTTACGCCAGATGATGTCAAGGATCTCCCAGAGGTTCTGGGTGGTTGGAGACTAAGGATGATGATGAGGAGGCACTAAGGCCAACTTAGGAGTGAGCTCAGAGGAGGACTGGGAGTGTGAAGGCGAAAACCTAAGGTAGGAATTGCTTGGCTTTTACTGTACATGTACACCCAGTATTTATACTAAGTAGTGCTAGTCATACTGAGTCACTATGAGTCAGCAGATAGCCATGAGGCTGCAGAGACTAAGTATAGAGCTATGCAAGTCTATGCAAAGGTGCTGCGATCAGAGGCTATATGTGATGGTGGGAAATGTAAAGAGAATAAATAGCGCATGCTGTGCAAGTGGAGACACATAGGAATGGTGATCAGAGATCTCTATGTAAATATAGATAGTAAGCATAAATAGACACAGTAAAGTCTAGAATGTGAATGGATATTAATGTTACCATGTCACATAGCAAGAGAATCAAAAGAAGACTGAGAGAGATTGTTATGTAACATAGAAAGAAAAGATAGGGGGGTATCACTGATTGTAACAGCAGCCAATGATTTTATCAATGAAAATCTCAAATCTGGCAAAATTCACCCATCTAACTCCCTACAAGCCTCCCCATTCTTCTTCATCAAAAAGAAGGATGGAGGACTTTGTCCCTGTCAGGATTATAGGTATCTTAATGAACACACCATTAAAGATGCTTATCTCTTTCCCTTAATTTCCGATCTCATTGACAAACTCAAGGATGTCAAGGTCTTCACCAAATTTGATGTCCAATGGGGATACAACAATGTATGAATCAAAGACAGACATCAATTGAAGGTTGCCTTTATCACCCACTGAGGACTATTTGAACCCACAGTTATGTTCTTTGGACAATCAAATCCCCCCCCCACTTTCCAGCAAATCATGAACAACTCATTTAGAGACATGATTGCTGAAGGATGGCTGATCATCTATATGGATGATCTCCTCATCTTCTCCCCAGACCAAAAAACCCATACCAAATACACCAAATGCATTCTCCAACAAATGAAGGAACTTGACCTTCACCTCAAATTGGAAAAATGCAAATCTGCTACCTCTGAAGTGGAGTACTTAGGAATAATCATCAAACCAGGAACTCTCACAATGGACCCTGTTAAACTCAACAGCATCCAGAAATGGCCTGTTCCAGCCAAAGTAAAGGATGTCCACTCCTTCTTGGGATTTGCAAACTTCTACTGATGATTCATTCCCAATTATTCAAACCTTGCACATCCTCTGCTCAACCTAACCCAGAAAAATTGAACCTGGGACTGGTCCCCCAAATGTAATAATGCATTCCAGAAACTCAAAACCAAGTTTTTGGAACAACCAATTCTTTGCTTTCCAGATCTCAGCAAACCTTTCACCATTGCTACTGACACCTCCAAATATACCTCAGGAGGCATTCTTCTCCAAACAGATGAAAACAGGGACTGGAAACCTTGTTCTTATCTATCCCAATCCTTCTCCCCAGCCAAACAAAACTATGACATCTATGACAGGGAACTCCTAGCCGTCATCTGTGCACTCAAAATGTGGAAACACTATCTTTGTGGACACCCCACCCTGGTCCAAGTCTTTACCAACCACAAGAATCTTACATACTTTAAACAACCTCAGAATCTAAATTGATGACAGGCAAGATGGCTCCTTGATCTAGCCAACTTCAATCTTTGTTTGATTCATGTGGCTGGAAAAGACTTAGCTGGTCCTGCTGCCCTTTCCCACTGTCCCAATTTGGTTACTGATGATGAACAGGACAATCATGATGTCACCCTTCTTCCACCTTCCCTGTTTGTCAACATGATTGACACTGCCCTAACCAACAAACTCTGCTCCTCCTCTGCCACTAATCCCCTTGTCCTTGACTTGCTCCAGGCCCTGGATGGTGAAGTCCCCTCCCAACTCCATTCTCACTTATCTGATTGGAAATATGATGTTGGTATCCTCACATATCAAAACTGGGTCTATGTTCCAAATAATCTTGAACTCCACCAGTCCATCATCACCAGGCACCACTCCCACACCTCTGCTGGACATCCTGGCTATCTCAAAACTTGTCAACTTGTAGCATCCAAATTCTGGTGGCCTGGTCTAGCCACTTTTATCAGGAAATATGTTGAAGGGTATATTCACTGCCAATGGGCCAAAGTGGACACTCACCCTTCTACACCCCCCCTGCTCCCCATTCCTTCCAAATCATCCTGCCCTTTCCAACAAATCTCCTGTGATCTCATCACAGACCTACCCCTTTCTGATGGCTTCAACTCCTTATTGGTCATGGTTGACCACAGGCTTACAAAGGGGGTAATTTTATGCCCAACTAAGAAAACTGCTACAGACAAGGGAATTGCTACCCTCTTTCTCAACAAAGTCTGGAAATGGTTTGGTCTCTATGATAAAATTATCTCAGATTGCAGACCACAGTTTGCCTTAGCCTTCACCAAAGAACTTGGAAAACTCCTAGGTTACAATCTTTCCCTCAGCACCACCTACCATCCCCAAATGGATGGTGAAAAAATGGAACAAATCAGCCAAGAAGTTGAAACTTACCTCCAGATCTTTTGCGGTAACAACCTGACCTCTTGGACCAAACACATCACTATGGTGGAGTTCGCACACAATCATCACCTCCATTCTGTCACCCAAGAATCTCCATTCTTTCTTATGATGGGTTATGAACCCCATCCCCTCCCCATGGTTATCTCCAAGTCACAGTTACCAGCATTAGAACAACATCTCAAGGAACTCTTAGCTGCCCACAATGAAGCACTGGCTGCACATGATCTTGCATGCCAGCTTATGAAATCCAGGTACCATGGGAAATTCATTCTGGTTGCTAAAGGGGATAAGGTCTGGTTAAACACCAGAAACCTTAAGTGAAACATCATCGCCCCTAAGTTCTCAGCTAAGCAAGAAGGACCCTTCACAATCACCAAAATCCTCTCCCCAATCACATACCAACTACAGCTCCCACAAACCTGGAAAATTCACAATGTCTTCCATGCATCACTGCTTTCTCAATACCATGAGAATGACATGCACAGCCCCAACTTCCCAGCCCCTCCACTGGATCTGATTGGAGGAGAAGAGGAATATGAAATAGAATGAATTATCAAGCACCATGGCAACCCTTCTCAGAGGCAGTACCTTGTCAGATGGAAAGGCTATCCACCTGAAGATGACTCATGGCTCCCAGAACAGGATCTAAAGCATGCACTGGATGTCCTCAATGACTATAAAAAACTCACCTCCAAAGCCTCCCACTCATCATTGAAATCATCCACACTACCCAAACACACCCACACCTCTCTGCCAAAACCATAGCCATAACAATGTCTGCCACCTCCCCCATCTCTGTCTGCTCCAGCTCCCTTACTCCCCCTCCCATTAGCTCCCCCTCTTCTTCTCCCATTATCCCTTCCACCACTGCCACTGTCATTGAAGAACAAATCCTCCAAATCACCCTCCACATCCCCAACATGGTTCTAGATGATCTCACTGCCACTCCCTCTGTCCAACCCCCCACTCCAGCTCCATCTACCCTCATTTCCCCCCCAGGTCTCCCAGTTTGCCCCCCACTCCCCCCTTCTGTTCCTGTTCATGTTCATCACCTTAGCCATTCAAACCAGCACATCCTCTTCACTTGGGTCTTATCCCAGGAACCCCCCCACACCACTCTAGACCATCACCCAGCCTACACCATGGCACCTGAGCTTGTGGCCACCATCAAGGTTTTTGACAAAACTATATCTCTTAACCATACCCTCACACTCACCTACTGATCCACAGATGCCCCCCTCTGGACTATCATCAGCCAGCTCAGAGAGAAGTCTCTGGACAACCTATATCATTTAGGGTTTGGTCATATGATTGAACACATCATCCCATATGGGACTATTGCAGAAGTTGTAACTGGTATAGCCCTCAATCTCATTGCCAACAATAGGAGACAATATCTCTATGGCTCCCCCATATTCATCCCCCATATTCCTCCCTTCCTCATCAACTTCCTCATCCCTACCACTCCCTTGCATTGCACTGACACCCCTCACCCCAACCAAGAAAACATCCCACCAGTTGCCACCAACTTTCATCCCCATCACACCCCTGCCAGCTTATGAGCTGCAGCCACACTCCTGGACATATCCAGGCATCACACCCCTGCCCACCATCTCCATCTCATTCAACCACCCACCCCACACCCTTGCACACCCTCCAATACAGGCACCACCACTAATTGGGATGAGCCACAAACCACTCCATCTACTTCCCCCACTACCAACTTCTCCCACTGTAATGAGTGTTGCTGCTGAGGCCACAGAACTCTTGACTGCCACTGTCACTGCTGCAACCACTGCGAATGCCATGCCCCTGGACACCCCTGTTGTTCTTGCCCCAGTCACCCCTGCCCCCAATGTACCAATTCATGGGGAATGGACCCCAACAATGTCCCTACCATTAATCATCACAGCTGCAAAAAATGTGGCTCCCTCCATGGCCATAGTATCAGATGCAACAACTACTACCATGGCTGGCAGGACAATGGTTGGGGAGATGAAGATGCCTGGAACCACAACAATGTCATCACCAATGAGGATGTTATGTTCAACTAAAGCAAATCCAATGGCTTTGCCATACCAAGGGGGTAATGTTATGATCAATGATACCCCCCTTTCTTTTCTTTCCATGTTACATAATAATCTCTCTCAGTCTTCTTTCAATTCTATCACTATGTGACATGGTAACATTGATTTCCCTTCACATTCTAGACTTTACCATGTCTATTTACATCTACTATCTATCTTGACATAGAAATTGCTGATCATTTCCTATGTGTTTCCATTCATGCAGCCTGCACTATTTATTCTCTTTATTTTCCCATCATCATTCATAGCCCTTGATCACAGCACCTCTTCATAGGTTTACATAGCTCTATACTTAGTTTATGCAGCCCTAAGGCTATCCATTGACTCCAGGTGACTCAGTATGACTGGCACCTCTTAGTATAAATACTGATCATTCATGTACAGTAACTCTAAGCAATTCCTACCTTAGGTTTTTGCCTTCAACCCTCAGTCCTCCTCTTGAGTCATCCCTAAGCAAGGTCTTAGTGCCTCCTCCTCATCATCCTTTGCACCCTCCATCTAGAACCTCTGCAATCCTTCTAGGAGTCCCTTGATGTCATCTGATGTAACCATTGAACCTTCATCCTCCAGAACCCCTTGTCTTCATTTCCAGAATCCCTAACTTACATCAGTACATAACCCTCAACCCCTGTCCTTGACCTAGGCGATTATCATTAGGTCTATGCTTGTTCCTACCCAGACCAAATGTAACAAATTGACTAAGGAAGTGGATAGCCTTATTGTACCATTTCTCAATTTTGGAAGGTATGGTGTCCATAGACACAATGCCCCACATAAGAGTAGTGGTGATACTGGTAGAGAAATACCTGATTAGGACATTTTCATTGGAGATTTCAGAAATTTGAGCATGGTTCCTAAAATCAGCAATATATTGGGTGAGGTCTGCCATGGTGGTTCCCCTTATATGTAGGGTGCTGAGTTGGGCAATGGCTATGGCTTTACTGTCATGATGGTAAAATGTTGCTTCAAAGTCTGCCTTGAAATCATCCCATTTCACCACTAGAGCCCAGGTGGTATCTTTGGAGTTGGGGTTTGTAAGTGTTTTGATGTGGAAGGTGGCTGCCTGTTACACTTGGTCCGGGTAGGAACAAGCATAGGCTCAAAGAACTAATTGTGGGTCAAGGGTTCGAGGTATTTGGACAAAGATACTTGCCAAAAGGTCAAGGGGGGTCGTCTGACAATGAGGTCAATGAAGAGGTTCAAAGGGGTCGTCCAATGATGAGGTCGACGAAGGAGTTCAAAGGGGTCATCTGACAATGAGGTCAACGAAGGAGTTCAAGGGTTCAAGGAGATCAAAGGTAAGATTGAGCAGGACTAAGCTAAGGATACATTGAGTAAAGCGATGGCTTAAGTACTGTGAAGAATGGAAACTAATGGAAGGTCATGGAAGGTTCATTACTAAGCAATTGAAGATAGAACCTTCCATAAGAAAGAGAATCACAG
>JBBPLE010000647.1:0-17357 GCA_038089675.1 Boletales sp. KT-2023b | reverse complement strand
TGTGGCCAAAGTTGACGAGATTGCGGAGGTGAGATTCCTTTGGATCGAGGGAGACGATGGAAGCCTTTGTCTTTGCGGAGGAGATGATGAGAGTGAGGAGGGGGTGAGAAGCGAGATCGGAGATTGACTGGGCGTGTATGGGATCGAGGGAATCGAGAAGGGTCGCAGAAGAAGATTCGAGGAGGGCGAACGCGTCTTGGTCCCATATTGCGGCGGTCTGTGGGACGATTAAATGGAGCGGGGGTTGAGGGGGGAATACGGACCTTGATGATCTCTGCGAGACCGTTTGCGAGCTCGCGCTTGGGAAGGGAAGCAAGGAAGGCGACGTCGATAAATATGTACTGCGGCTGCCAGAAGGCGCCGATGAGATTCTTTCCGAGGGGAGTGTCTATGGCGGTCTTTCCGCCGATCGCGGAGTCGACCATGGCGAGAAGGGAGGTGGGGATCTGTACGACGGGCACGCCGCGCATGCTGGGGCGGGGTGAGAGGGGTGAGAGGCGGTGGAAGGAACGCACAAGGTTGCGGCGACAAAGCCGACGAGGTCGCCGATGACACCGCCTCCGAGGGCGATGAGGACCGAGTTGCGCGTGCATTTGTGGGCGAGAAGAAAGTCTTCTATGGCAGCCTTGCTGTCGCGGGACTTTGTCTGTTCGCCCGGGGGAATGACATGGGCGATAAAGCGGGGTGCGGTGCGGGGATCGGGGAAGGCGTCGCGTATGTGGGCTTGAAAGGCGGCCTGGAAGGAGTCGAGATAGAGCTGGGCGATGTTGGTGTCGGTGACGAGGATGTATGCGTTGGCGGGGAGGTCGGCGAGCAGGGTGGCGGGGATGTGGTGGTGGTGGAGATGAAAGCCGCAGTGGATGGCGTCTTTGCCGAGGATGGGGATCGTGGAATGGGACATGATATCAGATTGGGCCAAAAACACGATCGCGCACTCGGGCTATTTAAGTACACGGCATCTCGGATTCAGCACCGCCACAACAACCCACATCATGCTCCTCCGCACTCGCACTGTCCGCGTCGTCGCCAGTCGTGTCGCCCTCCTCTCCGTCGTCGCTGGTCCGTGCCCCTTCTCTCTCTCTTCTTTTCTTACCGAGTTGGACAGCGACCGGCACGCTCGCCTACGTTTCCCACAAGGAACGCCATCCTGGCCCACAACTGCCGTTCGACCCGAACAAAAAGACGATCGTCGTGCTCGGCAGTGGCTGGGGTGCGACCAGTCTCCTCAAGCATCTCGACACCGAAGACTACAACACCGTCAGCCTGTCTCTCTCTCTCCCTCCCCCAACTCTCTCACGCTCTCTCCTCAGGTTCTCATCAGCCCAAAGAACTTTTTCCTCTTCACGCCTCTTCTCCCTTCCGTCGCCGTCGGCACCCTCGGTCCGCGTTCCATCCTCCAACGTGTGTCTTGCCCTCCGCTCGCCTATCACGCTCATCTTCCCACAGCGACCCGTTTCATTACCAGACACAAGCAGCGGGAAGTCAAGGTCATCGAGGCAGAGGCAACCGACGTCGACGTCCGTCCTCTTCTTTCCCTCTCTCCTCATCCTCATCCCCTTTCTAGCCCGTCAACAACACCGTCACCTTTACCGGTATCTTCTTTTTTTCTCCCCCTCGATCCCTCTCCTCATGCCCTCCTAGACTCGTCCCCCCTCCGTCCCCTCGAGCCCACGGGCACCATACGCTATGACTATCTCGTCTATGCCGTCGGCGCTGAAACCCAGACCTTTGGCATCCCCGGCGTAAAGGAACACGCCTGTTTCATGAAAGAAATCTCCGATGCCGAACAGATGCAAAGACGTTTCCTCGACTGCGTCGAAACCGCTGCCTTTCCTGGCACCAGCGAGGAGGAAAAGCGTCGCCTCTTGCACATGGTACTTCTTTTTTCCTCCTCTCTTCTCCATCTCACCCTCCCCAGGTCGTCGTAGGTGGCGGTCCAACCGGCATCGAGGTTGCAGGCGAACTCCACGACTTCCTCGAGGTTTGTCCTCCTCCCGTCCCTCTCCCTCGCTCTGACCCCAAAGCAGGAAGATCTCAAATCGTGGTACCCAGAACTTCACCCGTATATGCGTCTTACTCTTGTCGAGGCCCTCCCGAGCGTGCTTCCCATGTTCAGCAAGGAACTCATTGCATACACCGAAAAAACGTTCAAGGAGAGCAAGATCAACATCATGACTGGAACAATGGTATGCCCTCTTTTCCTTTCCCATTCTCTCTCTCCACCTTCCCTAGGTCAAAGGTGTCTCCCCCAACACCGTCACCCTCAAGCCGAAAGACGGTCCTGAGGAACAGGTCGACTGTGGTCTCGTCGTATGGGCTGCCGGAAATACAAGTCGTCCCGTCACACGTAGCCTCATGGCCAAGTTGCCGAACGAACAGACTAACAAGAGGGGCATCTCCGTCGACAGTCCGTCGTCCCTTTGTTCCCTTTACACTCCCTCACTCTATCACAGGCAATCTTCGCATGCTCGGGGCACCCTCTATCTTTGCCCTTGGTGACTGCACCTCAACTTCCTATGCCCCAACTGCCCAAGTCGCTTCTCAACAGGGCGCCTACCTCGCCCGTATGTTCAAGTTGATCGCCAAACGCGATGCGCTCGAAGATCAGATCAAGTCCCTATCGTCCACAAACGATGATGATGATTCGTCCAAACGCGTCCAATCCCTCCAGAAAAAGATCGACAAGATACGTTTGAACCCTTTCCATTATAGCCACCAAGGCTCCTTGGCGTCAGTTTCGATCTCCCTCCGTCTCACATTGACTGATCGTGCTTCCCAGCTATATTGGCTCTGACAAGGCCATTGCCGATCTGCCCATATTTGGCCGAGAGGTACGTCCTATCCCGCTCACTTTGACAGTTCTCATCAACCTCATTTTAGTGGACCAGTGGCGGCGTCGCTACCTATTTGTTCTGGCGAAGTGCCTATCTTAGCAATCTCTTCTCGCTCCGCAATAGAGCCTTGGTCGCCGGTGATTGGATGCGCGTCAAATTCTTTGGCCGGTGAGTCATTGAATCCTAGGATCTGTGCAATCCCGGTCTGTGCCTCGACCTCCGTCTTGTACCCGATGGTGCATGCTACTGCAGCGCTTTGCGATGTGCTGAGCCCATGGCGCGAACGCGTATCACATGGCGCTGTTTGCAGCCTGGCAACGCGCCCAGACGCTGATAAAGCGTATCACGGAGGCCGATCATACCCGGTCCTAGAGCCTCGCGCCATAGAGCTGCTTGCTAACGCTATGCCTATTTGCAGGGATGTAAGCCGCGATTAACGGGCATCGCCATGCGGTGCACGGATACCAGACGATGGCCCTAGATTACTTCTCGCCCGTCGGAAGGAGAGCGATACATAATACGTATTTGGTTGGATTCTGAGAGACGCATAGACGTTAGATACATGGGCGGCCCTCGGATCGCTGTTTATAGACGTACGTTAGGTTTTTCGGAGCGGATTGCTTGTAATTGCACCGGTGAGCAATGTCGATGAGGATTGCGAGCATCGCTGAGCGACTATGGCATAGCAAACCCCTCCAACGCACATGGGGATCAAAAAAATCATTGCATAGGTTTGGTCGAAAGTCGCGCACGACCACCCCTAAATTTCGCGCACAGGGCCAAAGATAAAAAGTGGAATATTTCCAGGTTGCACATGCCATAAACTAAAAATTGTCGGAGGAGGAAGATGTCCCAAACAAGTATATGTATACATCACGTAGTGTGTCGCGCTGCTCTCCGGGCTCACATGACTCTACTGCTTTTCTGAGGTCCTCCTGAGTCGAGTTATGGGCTGCCTGGTTACCCTCTTTCCTTGTGATGTCATGGCGGCTGTCTGCCCAAATCGCCGAACATGCAACCTTTGATGGGATGTCGAGTCCATTCGCCATAAGCTCTCTGACAACCGACAGCTCATCCCCTACGTCCAACCACCATGAAACCCCAAGGTCCGTTGCGATCTTCTCCCTTGCTGAATCCAGCAGGATCCGGCGGTCTAGGACTGCAAGCCGCATCTATTACTAGATTTAGTATTAAAATCAAACTGTGACGTAAATTTAATTACCGTGGCTAAACTGAGTTCCACTCTCAAATCAGTGATTTCGTCTCTGAGTTCAGTGATTTTGCGGCGCATCATGCTATAATATCAATTATGTAAATAACCCATAAAAGTGAAATGATATGTAATATGATACAATACCCCAATAAATGATCTGGAGGACACCCTTGTTCGAGTTGTATCCATGGAGCTGAACAAATTGGTCAGAGAAATTAAATAAAATAAAAACACAAAACTTACGGATTGTGTATAACCCAACACTGCTTGTTTCGAGCGGTGGGTTTATGGCCAAGGCCTCGTTTAGAGTCTCAGCCACTATATCGCATGCTTGGGTAACCGTGGGAAGATCCTTCGGCCGTACGATTGCCGGAATAGGGACGAAGTCTAACATATCAGGGTCGGTCGTGCTGTCAAGCACAATGCGTAAATCAGGCGTCATTGAGCGAGGGCAGGGGGTGTGTGGTATAGCATCGAACTAGTCACCTTTTATCCTATTTTTTTTATAGCAAACTAGACTGAGGGATTCAAATCTAAGCTACCCTAGTATTGATAGTGAACTGGACTGGATTCAGATCTAAACTGATAGTGAACCAGACTGGAGAATTCACATCTAAACTACTAATATTGAATATAGCTGAATTCTATTTGTTCATAATAACGTCACTTTAACCATGGTCACACGTGACATACTTCGACGACCTGGGTGCCTATATTGGAGGAGAATCCGCCACATTGTGATGCAGCAAGGCACGAACGCAGCCACACTAGTTAGTTCACTGCGGCTTTCGTCTCCACCACCACCACATCCCCGCCACCCTGCTCGCCGACCTCCCCGCCAACGCATACATCCTCGTCACCGACACCAACATCGCCCAGCTCTACCTCGACTCCTTCCAGGCCGCCTTTCAAGCCCACATACGCGACGCCTTCCCCGATCCCCGCACCGCACCCCGCTTTATCGCCCATGTCATCCCCCCGGGCGAACAGACAAAGTCCCGCGACGGCAAGGCCGCCATAGAGGACTTTCTTCTCGCCCACCAATGCACTCGCAACTCGGTCCTCATCGCCCTCGGAGGCGGTGTCATCGGCGACCTCGTCGGCTTTGTCGCCGCAACCTTGTGCGTCCCTTCCATCTCCTCTCACCCCTCTCACCCCGCCCCAGCATGCGCGGCGTGCCCGTCGTACAGATCCCCACCTCCCTTCTCGCCATGGTCGACTCCGCGATCGGCGGGAAGACCGCCATAGACACTCCCCTCGGAAAGAATCTCATCGGCGCCTTCTGGCAGCCGCAGTACATATTTATCGACGTCGCCTTCCTTGCTTCCCTTCCCAAGCGCGAGCTCGCAAATGGTCTCGCAGAGATCATCAAGGTCCGTATCCCCCCCTCAACCCCCGCTCCATTTAATCGTCCCACAGACCGCCGCAATATGGGACCAAGATGCGTTCGCCCTCCTCGAATCTTCTTCCGCGACCCTTCTCGATTCCCTCGATGCCATACACGCCCAATCAATCTCCGATCTCGCTTCTCACCCCCTCCTCACTCTCATCATCTCCTCCGCAAAGACAAAGGCTTCCATCGTCTCCCTCGATCCAAAGGAATCTCACCTCCGCAATCTCGTCAACTTTGGCCACACAATCGGTCATGCCATCGAGGCTTTCCTCACCCCTTACCTTCTCCACGGCGAGTGCGTCGCCATCGGCATGGTCCTCGAGGCAGAACTCGCCCGTGCCCGTGGTCCCGAAACCGGCCTCGGTCAGGTCGGTGTAGGAAGACTCCGGAGATGCATCGAGTCCTACGGTCTCCCAACCTCTCTCCCATCCCCTCGTTCTTCGTGCACAAGCACAGGCTCGCGCCGCCTCCGCCCCTCAATTGTCCATCGACGGCCTCCTCGATCGCATGGCCATCGACAAGAAGAATTCCTCCGCACTCAAGAAAGTCGTCCTCTTGTCTCGCATCGGAAAAACCCACGAACTCAGGGCAACCGGTATACCCGACGATGAAATCAAAAAGGTCCTCGCTCCGGCCGTCACCGTCATCAGTGGCATCCCGGGCGGCTACCTCAAGCCCTCCCTCCCGACCCCATTGCGGGAGCTCCCTCGTGCCGCAGAACTCGGTCCATTGCCTCCCCAATTGTTGTCCTCACCCCCTACTGTCATCCCTCCTTCCATCACCAACCATTCAGGCGTCCCACACATCACCATCACAACTCCTGGTTCCAAATCCATCTCCAATCGTGCCCCCGTTCTCGCTACCCTCTCTAATGGCACAGTCAAGTTGAAGAATTTGCTCCATTCGGACGACACTCAGGTCATGATGGCCGCTCTCCAGGCGTTAAGGGTCCGTAACCACGCTCCTCCCCCACCCTGTACTCATTCCCCACTAGGCTGCCACGTTCGAATGGATCAACAATGGCGAAACTCTCACCGTCAGTGGTTCCGGTGGAAATCTTTCCCTTCCTCCATCTGGCACAGAACTCTACCTTGGCAATGCTGGCACCGCTGCATGCTTCCTCACCGCCGTTTGCACTCTCGTGTCGCTATCTGACAATCCGTCGTCATCAGATCGCACCGTCATCATCAGGAATTCACGCATGAAACAGCATCCTATCGCACCCCTCGTCGAAATGCTCCCAAAGGCCACCGCTGACATCCACTATCTGGAGTCACCTGGTTGTCTTCCCCTGTCCATCGCACCCACAGGCCTCCCGGGCGGCACCCTCTCCCTCGATGTGCCATTGTCCAGACCGCTACAGAGACGACCGTGACTGGCCCACCGATCGGCACGCTCAAGGCCATGGGCGAGGTGGACATGGAGCCCATGACGGACGCGTTTTTGACGGCCGCGGTCGTTGGCGCCGTTGCGACGGACGGTAGACTCGGCGCGGAAGCCGGTGTGGGCGAGAACATCTTGCGTATTCGGAGCATCGCAAATCAGCGCGTCAAGGAATGCCATCGCATCAAGTCGATGAGAGACCAGTTGGGTGCGTCACCTCATTAACCCACCAAACGGTTGCTCACGTTTGTACAACCAAGTTTGGGGTGGAGACGGACGAGTTCGAGGATGGCATCGTCATCTACGGGCGGCCTCTCGCGAGCCTCAAGCAAGGTGCGTCGATTCATTGCTACGATGACCATCGCGTGGCTATGGCATTTGCGGTGCTCGCGACTGTCGTGAATGGTACCATCATCGAGGAAAAGCGATGCGTCGAGAAGACATGGCCCAACTGGTGGGACGACCTGGGGAATAAGGTACAGCGCACGTATCGTCTACATCGCGCCACGCTGACGCTGGGTACAGATTGGTATTCAAGTTCAAGATGTCGACCTACCCGACGCACACCCGATTCCTGCAGCCATCACAGACCCATCTCCATCGAAACCGCTCACGCCGTCGATCCTTCTCATCGGCATGCGTGGTTCCGGCAAGTCGCATGTTGGCGTGCTCGCCTCGCGGGCGCTCTCCCTCCCTCTCCTCGACTTTGATGTCCACTTTGGATCCATCCATCCGCCGTCGCTGCGCGCGTATGTTCAAACTCACGGATGGGCCGCCTTCCGCGAAGCCGAGACGCAGCTCTTACTTTCCCTCTTGTCCTCGCACGGCAAGGGTTGGGTCATCAGTCTCGGCGGCGGCATCGTCGACCCATTGTTGACGTGCCTCAAAGAAGACAATGACTGATCGAGCCCAAGTATTACATACCCATTCTTCCGATGGTGCTCATCAATGGCGTGGAGGGGATTGGAACTGGTAAGGGCCGCTTGTTAGTATATTTCTCGTCGCCAAGTGCCGGACGACAGGGTGGAGCATGATTATCCCTTGTTATAATCCGGAAGACATTGTCGCCAACCTGCGGCGGTTGATGGCTGGCGAAGAGATGGTGCCTATGCTCCCCTGGTGGTGCGGTTTCAAAGGCGCCATCAAGAAGGTGGGCGAACACAAGTACGTCGTCGTCGGTATCGATGGTGAAATCGTGCCCAACGTCCAGCTCAACCACGCCCTTGCGCTCATCCAGCAGCTCACACTCTCCCGACCGGACAACGTCCTCGAGCTCGTCCTCCACACCCTCTTCGAAAACCTGCCTGCCCCAAGCTGGACAAGAAGGGCTAACACAGGCGCGACGACTCCGGCGACAATCCCAACGCCAGATCGCCCCCCAGGCCGAGGGTCGACTATACCAGCAAAGAGCGTGTGTACAACTGTGGCCCACACTTTTCGAACGCTCCTTGGTCAGCAGTCCCGTGCCGTTCCCCCCGCCCTCCTTCTCACACCGTTGTAGGAACAGCTCATGGGTGACTTTCCCCGCATCCAAAAGCCGCATATAAGCGCTCGCTTGGTCGACCATAGATTCTATGCGCCCACGTCTTTACTCCTCGCCGACGAACTCAAGCGTGATCCGCTTCCATTCAAGTTGAAATACAACCACTCCATCGTCGGCAAGGGGAAAATGCGCACAAGCTCAGTGATACGACCGTCGAAATCACTGAGTAGCCCATTCACAAGTGGATGCAGACATGCAAGGCTGAATTGGAGGGCATGATAGGCGAGAAAGGGGATGGTGTGATAAAGGTATTCAATTCGTGTCGCATAACGGCAACTATTCGTTGAACGGGTACGACAAACAGGATTACAAAGAGCACCACGACAACGTCAACGTCCACTTTGGGGTGACGATGGCTGCAAAGGATCTCGAGAAGGCCGAGGAGCGAGGGCTTCAAGCTGACAGGCAAGATCAATACATCCAACATGATCTGTTCTACCCTCGATGATTAGCGTACTACCAGAAGCGCAAGGTGAGGAGGGATGGTGTAAATGGTACCCGGAACTGTTGGCGGCAATCTGGAAGAGGGAGTAGCACTTGAAATGTGAAATACAATAACGACTTGCACTTTAGCACTTGACGTGACTTGACTCGCTTTGTTCGCTTTCATTTGTAAGGGTTACCTTGCGCTATTGTCAAAGTACTGTAAAGTACTGTAAAGTTATGCAAAGTGAATGTGAGATTTACTGATGACTTCTTGCCGACAGCAGTCGGCACTTCCGAGTATTAGAGTGGCCGTGGATGCTAGTGGTCGACAACGAGCCAAAAATGGTAATGAACCCCTAAGCTCCCCAAGCAGATACTTAAGAGTGGTACACAGTCAGGGGTCGATAATTGATCTCCTTTCCTTAGTCCCATCATCTCGCCCTAACCAAACTCGCTTTTTTTCCTAGTCGTTAGGTTAC
Source organism: Boletales sp. KT-2023b (assembly GCA_038089675.1). Lineage (NCBI taxonomy): Eukaryota > Fungi > Basidiomycota > Agaricomycetes > Boletales > Boletales sp. KT-2023b. Next base: position 8,086 of record JBBPLE010000647.1, on the reverse strand, counting down.
ACCAATTACAACTACTTGAGGAACCTCACAAACGCACAAATCAAATCAAAACGTCTGTCGTCGAGATTGTTGTGCTCTTGCAAACGCTCTCATCTCATTTTCAAGTTCGCTGTAGTTCAAACAAGTAACTCGGCCATGCCCAGCTCTAAACCACTAGAAGCAGTACACACATTATGCATCAACCTTTATGCACAAAATTCGAATTCCCATATCACTCACCTTCCCAATGAACTGCTCGCATACATCTTCCTCAACCTTGTTCGCGATACGTATGACGAGTGGACCGACCCTCTGTCTGACAGTTTAAATTTCCAGCTGCGCCACAGGTTGATTGAATCCAAGAACCGTTATGCCAACCGTTCAAATTGGACCCCTATTTCGTTAGTGTGCACGCATTGGCGTAGCGTCGTGCTCAATAGTGCCGTTCTCTGGAGCTACATCGTCACGCACTCACCACGCTGGATAGACGTGTGCTTGGCCAGATCCAGGCAGGCACCACTTCGGATATGCATGTGCGAGTGGCATAATCCAAAATACAATTATCTGGTTGACCTGGCCCTTGCAGAGAAATTCATTCCGCATGCTAAGCGCATCGAAGAATTTCTCTTGGTGACATCATGGGATGTAAGGAAGCACCATATTCTTCCTCAGGTGCTCTCGAGCGCTTCTGGCCTTCGAAAACTACGCTTGTACCACCCACGGTATCCCCATTTGTGCCAGAAAACTGCCCCCATCCTTGCGCCATTGCTTTCATGCGAGTCAAAGCTGGACAACATGATTGATCTTCGTCTGCATTTAGACATGCACATCCCTGGACTTTTCTTTGCACCAAATATGACGGAGATCCTTGCCGTGCTGGCTCGCATGAAAAACCTCGCTCATCTCACTCTCATGTTTGCAACAGGCATTAATGGTTTCTCTTGGATGAATTACAATCCTCCCAAGAAAACTGATCTGCCATGTCTTTCTTACATGAAAATAACTGCACCACTCTCAGCGATCATCGCACTCATGGCTGGCATACGCTTCGATCCGTCCAAGGTCGAAGTGGTGCTCATGAATGGTTGTTCGGATGTAAACTTAGATTTTGATGAGGTTGCTCAGGGTTGCTCTGTGCTCGCACGACACTACAGCGATAACTGGGTGCGCTCCGCCACACGTCAAACAATACGTTTGGTGAGCATTCCATACCTTTTGGACAGCGCTATCGGTCTTTCGTTCAGCATAGACCCTGCGTACACGCATGAAATCCTGTGGGACGGCGGCATGCTAGTGTTGCACATCCACTTCCCTGCATTCACGTTGCAAGGACGAATCTGGGAACGTGTGAAGGGTCGGGATTTCGTTCTGGTTCACCGCATCTGTGCTGCCATGCCGCTGTCGCAGGCAACACATCTGTATGTGTACAAGTCGCCGGTCTGCCCGGACTTTTGGCACACGTTGTTGGGGTATGTGCCGGCGGTGCAGGACGTCTGTCTGGTTGTCCGGAATGAGATGGATGGAAACATATTGCAGGACATGGCTCGGCAGTGGGGTGGGCATTACTCCGTGGTCATCCAGCTTGTGGAATGAAATTCATGGGACAGGTCTCCGACATGGAGTGCATGCAAGAAGGGCTGATAATCATCGTTGTATATATTGGTACTACATATTGATTCATAGCCGATAATTTTATTCTGTCATGAATGTCTTGACGCGCGAACGGGCAGATCAGAAGGACAAGTTCCAGCCTCAGACTGTGACCATAGCCTGCATTAGCATTTATTTAAAACTTCAAAATGGACGTACAGGGCCTTGTTGACATGAATCACACGACCGAGCCGTGCATGGACATTGTTGCCACTACTCGCCCTCGACAATTCAGCGTGCATACCGATCGTGCGTCACTTGACAACGTGTGGGTCCGCCCGATCTTGCTAAACCGGACAAACGTTTTTTCCTCTTTCCCTCCCGGGAAGGCACCGTGGCAGGGACGTCCAAGGTGGACGCCCACCGCAAGGAGGTGATACTGGCGGAAGAGGATGACGGTTGGCGATGGGCGATGGGCGATGGGCGAAGTGCGGGGGAGGGGTATCTAAACAAGCACACCAAGGTCTGCTATGGGGACGTGCTCAACACGCGGTTGGGTCTCCTCTCGTCATCCATGTTTGGTTTCGACACGCGTGCACGTTGACGGAGCAGTGGTCTCTGTTGGTCGCGTGCAGCCCTCGCCAAGCTACCCTTAGACTCACACCGAGGTAGAGGTGCTACACGGTGTGACACAAATACGCGTGTATATAGGTAGTCGACGTGCTTGCACCCGCAGCCTCGCCCCAATGCGTGATCGGGATTATGAATAAGGAGCTCAGGTGGAGTCGCACGTGCCAACAGGACGGGTATGTACCCGTGAGCATGGGGACCGGGAGTGAGAGCAGCGAGAACACGGTTGTGGTGAGCATGGTTACCAGATTGGAAAGCAGAGGCCAAGGTTGATCGTGCGACAGTGTTCACGTCGCCATTAAGGCTGTCGTACGCACGGCACGGTTTAACGCGGATGAGGTAGAAGTGGTTGACTGAGGTGTTTAAGCACCACGCGGGGTCGGCGCAGTTGTCCACGACCACGATTCAATTGGCATTCGTGGAGTTTCCGCGTGCAGTGGGCTAGGGTGCTGAGAGAGGCGGATTTTCGGTACGCGTTGGTGCAAAAAGCCATCGGGGCAGATACAATTGGGGTGCGCGGGAATGTCTCCAGCTGTTGTGCAGGTGGCCTGTCCACGCGCTCGCGCAGTAGACAGCAAATCTACTCGTGTATCAAGTAAGAGATACTAGCATAAACCACTCAGAGTGTGGGCCTTGTGAAGACCTGCCTAGAAACCTGGCTTGACACAGCTGACCATATCACTGATGGAAACATGGAGGAGAGCAAGATCAACATCATGACTGAAACAATGGTATGCCCTCTGCTTCTCTTCTATTCTCTCATTCCATGTTTCCTAGGTCAAAGGTGTCTGTCAGGCCCAGACCTAAAATAGGGGCAAAATGCAATGATCCTAGATGGAGAACAACAAGGGAGTGAATCAAGCTATCACCAGCAAGTGACTTAGAAAGGTGAAATGCCCTGAGATGCATGTAAGCTTGATGATATCAAGACTAAAGACTATGATACATGGAGTACAACTATTTATACTATATTAAATGCTAGCATGGACCAAGCAATGCAGTAAAACCCTATGACAAGCCCTAAAACCTAGGACTGTGTGTGAGGTCATAATAATGGAGAATATTGAAAGAAAACAGCAAGGAAACAAGGAGGACAATCAAGACAGGAACTAGATGAAGGCAAATCAAATGTCAATAACAAATAGGAACAATGATGTCATCAAGAACATCAGAGAAGAGTTGAGAATAACTTGAGAACAACTTGCAGTAGAAGGCATGAAGCTAGACATGAGGCAGGTTATGTCAGAGGAACAAAGCATTCATAACAGTGTCAATTCCAACACTGTCACCCTCAAGCTGAAAGATGGTCCTGAGGAACAGGTTGATTGTGGTCTTGTCATATGGATTGCCAGAAATACAAGTTGTCCCATCACATGTAGCCTCAAGGCCAACTTCAGTGGGACAGGTACTGTCATGAGCAGTTTGTGACACCTGTCAACACTTGGAAATACCTTGGCTACACCAAGACTGTTGGCTTGTACCCACTGAAGAGTTTCCAAATGAACAAACCAACATGAGGGGGATCTCCATTGACAGTCCATTGTCCCCTTGTCCCCTTATCCCCTTGTCCCCTTTACATTGTTAAACAGCTGAATCAGGCAGCTGGAGTTCACTGTCAGAAACTAGTATATTGAGCAGTAAGCATACTACACACCTGGAGTTCACTGTCAGAAACTAAGGAAAGCGAAGACAGTGAACTCCGAACTATAAACTCTGTGGTAAACAAATCACAATAATGCACCACAATGTGGCTAAACAACTAAATAAGGTAAAAGCACCAAAAACAGCGAAGTGCACAATCAGAACTGTAACACACCCCCCTGATTGTGCATTGGTGCAAAATCAACTAAATCGTCTGAAATGGGGCAAGTCCAAGCAAAGAACAAAAATGTGTGACTTTAACTCTGGGTAATGCCTTTGTGAGTAGATCAGCAGGCATAATCGAAGTAGGAATGAAAGAAGGCGAAATGACACTGTTATCTACCATGTCTCTCAGCCAGTACCACCGCAGATCCAGATGCTTCATCCTTCCATGGTGCTCTGGATGCTTTGCCACCTGGATTGCAGACTGGTTGTCCATATGCAGTGTCGAGGGGCCATTCACTTGAAGTCCGAGTTCCTGCATCAACTTTCACATCCAGACGATCTCCTTGCCAGCTTCACATGCAGCGACATACTCTGCCTCAGTGGTAGACAGTGCAATGATGGTTTGACGCTTAGACATCCAGGAGACAACCCCAGTGCCAATTTTGACGACATATGCGCTTGTGGACCGTCCAGTGTCCTTGCAGCCGCCATGATTTGCATCAGAGAATGTGGTAAACAGCTGGGAAGGTGAGGAGGGATCAGGCAAGTAAGTGATGCCATAGTTCATTGTCCCTTTGATGTAGCGAAACAAGTGTTTGACTGCATTCCAGTGGGCTACACCAGGATCTGAGGTGAATGACGCGAGCTGACCTACAGTGAAGGTGATGTCTGGGCGAGTGGTACATGATAGGTACTGCAGAGAGCCCACAGCACCACCATAGTCGACTGAGCGCATAAGGTTGCGCTCCTCAGCTGTTTTGGGGGATTGCTCGCGCGACAGGCAGAGACCAGGATCCATTGGTGTTTGGACTGGCTTGCAATCGGCCATATTGAAGCAACCAAGCATGTCAGTGCAGTACTGCTGCTGGGAGATGGTGAGGGAGCGCTTTGGGTGATCTTGGTCGATCTTGATCCCCAGAATCTCTGTGGTTGGGCCCAGATTGCGCAGTTTGAAGTGTTTGCTCAAATCAGTGATTGCTTGCTTGATCGCAGGCAGGGACTGTGATGCAAATGTCATATCATCCACAAAGACAGGGAGAATGATTTGGACATCGTCTTGCACAAAGACATAGACTGAGGTGTCCGAGTAAGCTTGTGAAAAGCCAATAGACTCAAGAATGGACCGCATCTTGTGATTCCAGCGATTTCCGCCTTGCCTGGTGCCATACAGCGCTTTCTTGAGCAAGCACACTCGCTCCTTGTGGTCGCCCTCAGCAAATCCCTCAGGCTGCTCCATATAGACATCACAGTCCATCTCACCATTCAGGTAAGCATTCAAGATATCCACAGACCAAAGATGTAGGTCATGGATTGCTGCAAGCGCCAAAATGATGCACAAGGTGGGCAAACAGACTGTAGGGGCGAAAACCTCCAGGAATTCAAATCCTGGACGCTGGGAGAAGCCCTGGGCAACAGGACATCCCTTGTAGCACTCAAAGGAGCCATCAGCACAAAATTTCTTTGTGAAGACCCACTTGGACCCAATCACTGGTCAATCCTTGGGTCGATCCACCAGTGTCCACGTCCCATTTGTCTTGTGAGCGGTGAGCTTGTCCAAGGCAGCCTGTCTCCACTCTGCAGCATCCTCCTGCTTCATGGCATCCTTGAATGTCCTTGGGTATGCTGTACCAGATGCAAAACACTGTGCAATATCTGCCTCTTCATCATCTGAGTCATCTGCATTGTCTGTGAGTTGGGCAGGACTGAGTTTCCACCATTCGCGAGGTGGCTGGCATGTTCTGCGAGGCAAACACGCTCCAATGCCAATTGGCTCATAAGCCAGTGCAGGGAGTGGTGTGTGAGGCAGATCTGGCAATGGCTGAGGTGCAGCGATGGGTGTCACAGGATCTGGCAAAGGCTGAGGCGCTGCAACTGGGGTGTTGGGTTCTGCATCCTGTTCGTCGTCTGCAGGAGCAGCAGGAGGCCCCCCCACAGGATGTAGAACCACAGGAGGGTCAGAAACGTGCTCATCATCATCATAACTAACTGGAGCTGTGTATGGAGTCACAGGCTGGGAATGAGGTGTTGGAGCATCTGCAGCTGGGATTAGGGTTGTACGCTCGTCGAAGTCTGCACGCTCTGAGATGACTGTGTGCTTTGTGGTAGGATTATAGAACTTCCAGCCCTTGTACCCATCAGGATAGCCAATAAAGACGCACTTCTCGAAGTGTGGGTGCAGTGCGGTGCATTTGTCCTTCTGGATATGCACATAAGCAGTTGATCCCCAGACTTGCAAGTGAGAGACATCTGGTTTGTGACCATGCCAGAGTTTGAATGGAGTGGCATTGTCCAGGGCAGCTGTGGGACATTGATTCCATACATGAACCAGTGCAGCAAGCGCTTCGCCCCAAAATGCCATTACAAGCCCTGATTCCTGTAACATAGCAGTGATGCGCTCAGATAGCACCCGATTGGCACGCTCTGCCACTCCATTCTGCTGTGGACACGCACAAACTGTGTGCTGGCGCTCAATACCGCACTCAGTGGTGAATTTGAGCATCGCATTGCTCATGTACTCACCACCCTTGTCGTCTCACAGGGTTTTGATCTTTTGCTTGCTCTGGTTCTCTGCAAATGCCTTGAACTGCTTGAACGCCTCAAAGACGTCCGACTTGGCACGAATAGGCAACACAAAGCGATATCAAGAGTAATCATTGATGAATGTGACCCAGTAGTGGTACCCAGAGAATGTCGCATATGGCACTTGGTGCATATCTGAGTGGACGAGCTCTAGAGGGCGAGAAGCACATGATGTAGAGCTAGGGAATGGATTTGAGCTCATCTTGCCAGCCATGCATGGCTCGCAGATTGGATCAGGTGGCAATTTTGTGTCCAGCTTCATCCCAGTCACCATTTCGTGCTCAAACAGCCGTTTGATGTCAGCAATGTTGTTGTGCGCGAATCAGCGATGCCAGAGAGACAAATCAAGTGGAACTGTGGTTGCAGGGCATGCATGTTCGGTTACAGGCTGAGTCACACCATCGAGGAACGCTGCATTGTGGCCATTAATTGTAGCGACGAAGAGTGGTGGGCCAGATTTGTGTGAGAATGTCATATGTGTTGCATTGATATGGACAACAATCGACGAGTGTCGGGTGAGGTATAGCACAGCAAGGAGATTATTTCACAGCTCAGGAACATGCAAGACGTTCGCAAACTTGACCACTTGACCTCTCTTTCCCTCTATCACTGGGTGGAACAACACAGACCCAACTCCAGCTGAATAGACGATGGTATTGTCGGCAAGCTTGATTGGGATGTGTTTGGGGGTATAATTGCAAAGCCAATGGCGATGGGGTGTCATATGAGAAGTGGCCCCCGAGTCTGCATTCCAGTTGTGGTCAGCATCGAGTTGGAGTGGAGGGAATGGGTCAGAAGGGTCACTGGAATGAAGACTTGCATTTCCGGCCTTCTCAACCACTTCCTGAGGACCTGGGGATGTCCCAGTCATTGTCTGTGCCTGCTCAGGCCTTTTCTCCCTGTTCTTCTGTGACTTGTAGTACTTCTTGGCCCTCTGCAGCGAATAGCACTTGCACTGACAGTGCCCAGACTTCTCACAGAATGAGCATGGCGAATTTGTGGCACAACCACAGCCAGATAAAGCAGAAAGCACAGAGTCGACAGGAGTGGCAGAGGTGGCATCTGGACGAGGGCGGCGGTTGATTTCCTCAGTCTGGAATGCTGCTTTGACCTTGTCCTTGTCCAGATCAGTGAGGAGAGCAAGGGACGAGATGAAATGGTTGTATTCTGGGCCAAGTGAGCAAATCATGGCCATGCAGGTCAGCTCGTCGTCAAGCTTTGCTATGTCGAATGAGGAGCTGTGGAGGTCCTTGATGTGAAGCATGGACTCTTCCACTTGAGCAGCAAGGGCAGGGAGTGACTCATCAGGGCGCTTCCGGATGTTGAAGAACTCGTCATAGGCCACAAAGCGACTACTGGCTTTCTGTTGGACGAAAACAAGCTTGAGTGCGGCCCAAGCCTGGGTAGGGTCATCCTGGGTTGCTCGGATGTGGACTTGCTGGTCAGGAGCAATGTTGAGCATCAGCTCGCCAGCAGCTCTGTCCTGTTTGATGTCCCAGGC
>JBBPLE010000646.1:5357-17392 GCA_038089675.1 Boletales sp. KT-2023b | reverse complement strand
AACCATCTCACAATTCAGCCTTGATCCATTCGTTTTCTTTGGCACTCTCGAGAATATGTTTCTGGGTGGCCTCGCTTCCAAACGCCCGAGGCACGCCTTGTTTATCGTAGTACACAATCGACGGTATCGTGTTGCTTCCGCCGATATGCTCAGTTCCTGGAAAGCTTTCCGTATCGTGACTTTAATGAATACAGCATGATGTACTTCAAGTTTTTGAGTCTCACCGTGTAATGCTCTGGATGACGGGTGGCTTGCCTGGTTCAAGGATGCCGTACGAAACGCTGGAGCACGTCGTGCCCACATCGAAGGCTAAAACCAGCTTTCGAGCTGGTCCCGGGTAAGGTTTTTGCATTGCACTTGACCAAAGTGTCGTAGAAGGAGCCTGAGATCTGGGGCTGTGCAGAACCAATACAAGTTACGCCCAAGGCTTGATCAGGCTTCAAATCATGCGCCCACAGTGGTGTTTCGCGAACAATGGTCCCTGAAGCTCGATTGAAGAAAAAATTAGGTATTGAGACGTACATTCGACTTGCTATGATCTGAGATTGCCCGTTGATCCCGCTCTCTTCAAGTGATGCTCTCTCTGTAACGTGACACCGTTCGGCCGCGTCCGACCCCGGATCCAAGCCTGAGACCACAGTGGTAAGGCCTTCGCACTGCCATGCAGATCTGACAGGAGTGATAATTAATTATCACTCCTAGTACATAGCTTCATTTGGGAGCAGCGATGACATGCTAGCTCTGGCAGCTCATTGTTCTCGCTCTAGGTGATCAACCGGCGCAGTTAAACATGGCATTTTCGGAAGAGTAATCACACTCTATCTGAATCCTGCTCAATACCAGCAAGCCGGGCAAACCCAACTTGTGTAAACCATCAAAATCAAATGTAGTATATACTATACACCGTGACGTTCTGCAGGAAGACGGTTCCCATCAACCTGTGGCCCTAGGCCGTAGATGCTTCAAGGACCCCGGGTGAGAGCGTTCAAGCTCAGATGGACGCGGAAGGTGGCATGTAAATAATTCGAGGGAACTCACCGGGGCTCAGTTTCAAGACTCATAAAGTCCGATTTACAGTAGCCGCGTCAACAAACTTTGAAACACCATGTTGGAAGCCCGGACAACCATGCTCGTTCGAACAATGTTCGAAGCGCAGAATTTCGACCTCCGTCGTTTGGCAGAAACGGCACAAGGTAATGACTCGCTACGATGTACGTTTCCCTTCAGCCGCTCATCGGTCGATGTGCGGAGTACGTGGATATTAGTTTACCCTTTCCTCGGCGTCTTTCTCTTACCCAGCTGTCAGCCGCACCCGCTAATTCTACAGTGTTTCGTCTGGACGCCGTTAAAATTTTCTGGTACAAGGATCACACGGCGGGAACGTGTAAGTCCCACTCTATAATCCACTAACTACAGGTTCCAGAATTACTAAGGACTTCCATGCAGTTTCATATTTTCTCGCGGAGGGCCACTGCCAGTGGCATACCAGGGGGTTGCGCAGTTGCGACCGTATGTTACAGCGCGGAAGGGTCTCATCAAGGGTTTACTGCTGTCGCGGAACCGCCCCTCTGCTGTTTCAGCTAATCAGAGATTTCATTTCCCGGGAGGTCCCCATTGGCGTGGCCATTTGCAACGTCATGTATCCGCTGACATGTTTCGGGTATAGTGGTAAAACAACGGGATAATGGATGATGTTTTTTACGTCACGGACATACCACACCAGGGGGATCTCATGAATTTACCATTAGAATTTGCCCCCTAGCTGTGTCTCGAGGACATTTGGGCTTGAGAGCCTCCTAATGCCAGGTAATACATCATGTTTTGATGGCAGCTGATGTGTCGTCAAACAGAAGTAACCAACTCCCCGTACGCAGTCTGGGACAGGGTTATTGCCAAAACCAACCGACTCATTCTTCACTCGCCATGTTCTTTTCCAGAATGCGGAACTCTCTTGCGACGTATTTTTTTCTCGCTGGTTGCTTTAGCCGCGGCGGTACCTCAACTTACTGGTCTGAAAAGTAACATGGCTATCCCGCTTACCCAGTACTCTGGTAGTAAATGCAGATGGGAGCCTTAATATTGGTGTACACGCCCATGTTGCATCGGTTGATGCGTGCGTCATAAACATCGCTATCACGCATTGCAATACAACTTATGTTTGTAGTAAGATCCTTCATGGTTTCGAGAATCATGAAAAGAACACTGCGGAAAGGGTCATAAAACGTGCTAAAGTTGTCCCTTTGAGTAGCGAGGTCAGTAATTCCTGGTATGGTTCTATTACAGTAGGTACACCCGCCCAACAGTTCAAGGACAAGTTTCAGTTGCGCCCCTGGTGAACATGAACTCTGATTATCTTACGAGCCTATACAACACACATCTGTTAACGATAACAGCCGAAGTTTAAGCAGGTAGCCGAAACGCGTAAGCCAAGCAAAACAGGCCGTTATCGTTAACAAACACATGCTGTACAGGGCCTACAGTCGTTTTCGATACCGGCTCTTCGTAAGTATTCATGTTGAAAATGCGGCATAGTCGGGTCTGATTCGATGACGGTGACCTCTTCTTACATCCTACCCTCTGCCGCTTGTCAGACATGTCAGACTTGCTGTGGCCACAGCCATTGGAACACTAACTCTGGCCGGTGACTGTTGACAACATTCAGGCTAATGTCCGATGAAGCTGTACAGCATCGAAGCGGTCATCGACACTGGTTCCCTCTTTATTATTGACCCCGCCTTGGATGTTTTCCTTGGATGTTTTCTTGTTGCACTATCACCTTGATGGTACATTTACGCCAGGTCTTAGTAGGGCTTTACACACCTATAGCTATATGTCTCGGGTCGAATTTGGTTCCATATATTGACGAGCATCGACAACCTTTGTGTAATTCATTCCCGATGGCTTCGAGGGTGCATCATTCAACGCCTCTCCTTTGACATTCGCCGTCGGAAAATTAATCCGACACCTCGCGTAGCTACAGTGGCATTGCTGGTCAGGACATGGTCCCGGTGCAGCGGTGAGCGTTTCATGTTTGCTGTGACGCTGCTAACCTCTTCATGACACCACCAGGAGTCTGAGGCCCATCAGTGAAAAGGCAGTCGACTTATTGCCACCAAGCGACGATTGGAGTAAGCGAGTCTACGACGGGCTTAGCGCCGTGGTGCTGCCGCCATAGTCGTCGCTTAGTCGAAATAGTCGCACACCTTTTTACTGATGGCCCCGCCGCCCGCACACACTTGTTGGCGAGGTTTTCCTCGCGAATGTTCACAGTATATTTGACCTGGGTACTTTTCAAGTTGCATTCGCACAGTAGTATATACCGATGCAGATAAGATTGAAGTCTAAAGGGGCGTAAGCGTCGGTTTTGCATAGCCCCCGATCTCAGGCTCCGACCTATACGACACTATGGTTAAGTACAATGCGAAAACCTCCAGCCTGGGGCCTGAATGTTCGTTTGACTAACCCCCACGGAACATCCGAGTGACTTGAACTAACCTAGACCACCACGCACTCCTCGGGCACATATTCCGCGTCTAATACATACATGACTTGCATGACGCGACAACGCGCACAATAGTGGGTCTCAAAGCAGTACCAAGGTGTACTTCGGTAAACTCTGTCAGCAGATTTTGAGTGTTGCCATTGATCCCCGTGCCAGCGAGATGTCGTGCCAGCTCTGTTGGTTTTCGGTTGGTTAGGTTAGGTCGTCGGCCATCTCGGTTGGTTTTGCTCAAGTCTTGAGACCCACTAATTGTTGGATGAGTGGGTACATGACCTGCCATAGCTTGAGTCTTGCCAAGCCTGGACCGTTTACAACTTAGGCACTGGGCTCCAAAGTACTTTTTGATCCGACCCGTGGGGAGAATTAAGTTAAGGTGAAGGTTCCCACGGATGACTCTGCGGTCGACCTTGCAAGAGCCTCCCGCGATCTGATTCCGAGTGGGTTCGGTTGAATGGTTCATGCGGACACCGCCAGGGCCGCTAAAATGTTTCACCCAACGGTATAAGTATTCAACCTTTCCGGTCAGGACACCCAACTACTACTACTAGCACCTCCTCCTCCCTCCATGACCAACTCGAACCTCTTTCAGGGTCGTCGTGCCTCGCTTCCTATCCACATCGTCATCGTTGGCTGTGGTCTTGGCGGTGTCTCTGCTGCCTACTGTCTTGCAGAAGCTGGCCACACCGTCACCATCCTCGAGACTGCCCTTGAGATTGGGGAGATCGGCGCTGGCATCCAGGTCAGCCCGAACGTAACCCGTCTCTTGATCCGCTGGGGTCTCGCCGACAAACTCAAGCAATTTGCCGTCAAGCCAGAGGCCCTCACGTTCAGACGATGTACGTCTAACCCGATATGTTCCACGTTAGTCCTTCTCACATCGCTTGAACACTGCAGGGTCCACTGGTGAAACTGTGGCCTGGACAAAGTGGGGTGACTCCATGGACCTCGAGTATGGCTCTCCTTATTATCACCTACACGTTGAGTGTTCCCTTCTCTACCCGGGTATCGCTGGTCTGATGCCTGACCAACAGAGAGCCGACTTCCATCGCTTGGTCTTTGAGCTTGCACAGCCTCACCCCCGCATTACCATCCGGACCGGATCCCGTGTGGTCGCCTTGGACCCTTCTATACCCACTCTCACTCTCGAATCAGGCGAGGTTGTGCACGCAGATCTCGTTATTGGTGCCGATGGCGTCAAGAGTCTTACCCGCGAATATGTTGTGGGTGGGCCCGACAAACCTACCCCAACGGGTGACGCTGCGTACAGGGCCATTATCCCGACGGATCTGTTACTCAAGGACCCAGACCTCCGCCCATTAGTTGAGACACCGGAGATGGTTGGTTGGATGGGCCCTGGAAGTCACATCATGGCTTACAATATTGTACGTCGATCTGCCATTTCCTTACCGTGCTGGATCATTCATGAGCGCTTCACCTTATCAGCGCGCCACGAAAGAGTACAATCTGGTCATGATACACCCAGACGATGGCTCTGTGGAATCTTGGACAGCCGAAGGAAGCGCTGAGAAGATGAAAGCCGACTTCGCAGGTTGGGAACCACGGTGCGTGTGAACCAGGGTCGCATAAACGTATTTTCATCATACCTTTTCCTGCTATCTAGAATTCAGAAACTCCTCGCACTCATCCCTTCAACACTCAACTGGAAGTTGATGGACCGTGCTCCGTTGAGCACATGGATCCACAAGGATGGCAAGCTAGTTTTGCTTGGTGATTCTTGTCATCCGATGCTGGTATGCATACCTGGATCTTTCCGGACGCGATTGTCTGATACACCTTTATTCAGCCATATCGAGCCCAAGGATCTGCCATGGCCGTGAGTATTTCGCATCCTGTTCACTTCTCGTTCTCGTCTAATCAATCCCTTCTTCCACTATCGTCCGTGATCACATTCTATATCCATATTTATCCTGTCGTGCGAAACATACCCCATTGAACGCGTTCTAGGTCGAAGACGCAGCTGTCCTCGGCAATCTGTTTTCCCGCCTCTCTTCTCCCACGCAGATTACCCCTCTCTTGCGCGCGTACGAACAAATTCGGTACGAGCGTGCCACAGCCACCCAAGCCTCATCCCGGTTGAACCAACACATCTTCCATTTGCCGGACGGACCCGAACAAGAAGAGAGAGATCGACAAATGAAAAGTGCAATGGAGTTTGCACTGAGCGAGGTGGATGAAGACGTGAGGAAGCGGGTACAGAGCACCGCGACTGTGCCTTCATCTACGGGTATCGGTATAGGCGAGGATAGAAAACAATCGAATGGGATCGTTGGAGATCCAGGTCGCGGGAACGCGAACCAATGGGCAGACAAGGAGAAGAGCAGAGTGCAGTTCGGATACGATGGAGACGCTGAGACGGAGAAGTGGTGGGTCGAATATGGACAGAAGACGATCGAGCCGTTGGCGCACGTGTAAGGCGGGTATACGAATGATCCGCCATCCTTTTTCGCGGGAAAATATTGCGGAGTGTATACTGTTCGAGAACCCCGTTCATCCCTGGTTCTTTCTTTCTTTTCTTCTACTTGCTTCCTTGCTCTTTGCCGGCGGAGAGGTTGCCCACATTCGGGTGGTTGCCAAATTCCAACAGCTCTTGTGTATCGAAAAAAAAAAACGAGTGAATACATGTTCTTGTTTCGGTCGCTTGCACGCAATGGTGATGTGAGGAAGCCGTCAAAACCTGTCAATGACAACGTCACCATCTCAGCGTCGTGGGCTTGTGTGCACGGCATCCTTCGCACGATGCCTATGATCTGATGGTAAGAGAGAGAAAAATCGAAGTACCGAGCTCTGGGTATGGGTAAGTAGCGTTGTAATGCGAATACGATGAGCGCGGATGAATTGATGGCGCATCCACTTGTGATCGTGATTGTTGAAAACGCCGAATGAATTTTTGGAAGAACGTCGGGGATTAGAAAACATGGACTAATGGCGCACCCACTAACGACCGTCATCGACATGAATTCAATTCGATTTTATCGGGCTTATAGGTATGCAGGGCGAGTCTTTGGGGCGAACATCGGACGCTATCACTACTTGGGATCCTGACCGGTTCAAGGAACGATCGATATCGGTAGCATCTGTCGTTATCATCCTATCGCTATCCTGGGTTAATCTGCCAAGTCCACGATAGCCCGATCAATCAAAAAACACCCACCGCAGCGGTTGCGGCGGTTGATGGTCACCAGTCTCGAGTGCGTAGCTGCTGTCGAGTGGTCAGCAGCCTTTTTTTGTCCATTCGTTTGAACATAGTTTCGTCGCGGGTGAACGTTTCAGGCAGAACGTGTGTACGCCGTCGACGATGTCCGCGGGATCGTTCGTATGGTCTAAACGATATCCGGTAAGAGGAGGCTTGTCAACGCCGTTCCTGGCGGCAGTGTGCTGTCACCATCGTGTGTTCGCTGCAGGAGGCAAAGAGCGGTGCGCGAGAAGCGGACCCATAAACCTGTGCGAACGGTCACTGGATCACAGGACGACCGATCGATGGTGCCCTGCCTTCGGAACGATTTGCCCTGGTCGGTAAATCTGCATGGGATCGCCAAGCGAAGCGCGCGCGCGCGAGCGCCGTCCGAACAAGGACCGGACTAGTGGGCATCGCCGCATCACTGGGGCGGTCCCCCAGAACACCCCAGGCTTGTCGATCTTTTTGGAAATAGTATGCGTGCGGGTGTGGCCGTATCGTTATCTGTTGCCGCGCATGCGGCTTCTTGTCGTTTAGACGACATCGTCGTCCTGTGGATTCTGTTTCCCGAGCACATGGACGGGTGCAAGTCCTTCGAGTTTCCTCAGAGGAACGATGTGGGAGCCGAACGAGAGTTGTGAGCCGTCAGTATAAAGACACCGTATCGTATCTGTATCGAATGAGCAATCATTTCCAGGGTCACTAGCGTTTGAAGGCTATGATCTGAAGGAGGGCGTCGTATGTCAGATGGAGGTCTCTCGTTACATGTACATATTACCACCGCAGCCATTGACGTGTTTTTATGTCAGCAAGCTCATGTGATGCTGTGAACCGATTTTTTTTTGCGCTAGGAGCCTGTGGCCGCACTAACCTAACACGTATCACCTGGAGACTGAGCCTGATGCGGTGGATCGTCGGTTGCTGTTCGGGAGTCTGCCGATGTGAGAAGTGACGTACGGTTGGTTACGGCGGGTCACTTACATCAACCACGCTAGATAAGATAATCTTAGAATGTGATGTTTTAGCCGACATCAATCTGTCCACCGCCGCCGGCCCCTACAACTGAGCTAAAGTCTCCTCCCTCAAGTGGTGGTAGACAAGCCCTGCGAGTCCTGTCCCTATTCCGTCGAGTGTTGGATAGAAATGGAACCCCCAAGTGTATGAGATTCTTGTTATCATCACATAAAGTCGAAGAGCACCATCGGGTATGTAACCTGTCAACAGTAACAAGCATAAGATCATTCGTTGCATCAAATGATGCCAAGGCGAGTACGTAGAAAATATTTGTAGACATTCACAAACGATGCCACGAAAACAGCAACAATGGGAAATGTGTGCGAGGCATAATTTCGAACAAACGACGCACGCCGACGCCGACCCGGCAGTAGCCACCACGGAGATAAATGTTTCGGTCCACTGAAGGGGAGCAAGCGGCTTTGGATTTATGGCGAACAGTTCCAAGGCGCCTTGGAAACTGTCAGATCCCTCACGTCCGGGTACACTCGCGTAGGTGCTGGAAGTAATACAGAAGGACCGGGGGAAAACGACACGAGCACGCACCAGCAAGTCAAGTTGTGTGGCATAGTGAACCATTCAAGTTTACGAAAGTGTCGAGGGGGAAAAATATTATATCATGTCCCAGACAAGCGGTGGTGATGGACCTACTCGCCTCACGAAAAAGTCACGATGGGCACGGATGGTAACGCAGATGCTACATTGACAGCGCTTGGATGGTTTTAATGCTGTTCTGAGCCACCATGATTGAGGTGCTCATGGCTCGCCTTAGTCGTAATCATAGCTATCATCATCCTTGTTGCTGCTTATTAATCGAGCACGATTCGAGCTTTATCCTTGCCAGAGGACTCTCCAAGATTCGGAGTATAGCACCACATATAGCTCAAGGTCCACATTGCTTCGTGCGGTTCATGCTACGTCAACGTTTGAAGCTCCGACACGGAAATGAAATCTGTGGATCATCATCTACTATGTAAACCATAAACAAACCTCGCTAAAGCCAGTCTGAGGGAGTAGTTCGGATCACTGAACTTTTCCGGATATCTCGCATGTATTCGGGAAAAAAAGGTTAGTTGCGCAAACAGCTGTAAATGACCTGTTCAATGTTTACATTCTTAGTAAAGTCACCTCTTTTCAGCAAGCTCGCCTCCTGGACGCTGCGCCCACCTACGCCAGCCAGTTCACGTCAGATGGAGGGTTCCTGTCACCACCTGCCGTACCTTGACTACTTTGGTACCTTCGTTCTTCCCACAATCGTGAACCCAAAAGCTCCGAATGATAACGGGTGCTAGACGCAACAAGTTGAGGTTCAGACGTAACCGAAATAGGAAAATTCTTTCTCACTAAGAGGAACGTATCATACTCATATAGATGCCTGCCCGCGTCTAGTATAGTGTGATCATGCCCGACAGTCAGCATGATAAGGAGGAGAAAAACGCAACGACAATGTCTAGATTGACGTCGGGACTCAGAAACGCTTCGAACTCAGCTCAACACGAGGCACGCACATTATCATATCCCAGACCTCGTGTTTGTTACGGTCTCCAAAGAACTCAGAACATACCTACCACTAGAATATGGAGTGGAGCGCACGCAGCGTGTGGAGTTGTATGGGGTTATACTTTAGGAAGATAGCGGTGCATAGAAGTGTGAGAGCCCGACGATGTCAATGAGCACTGCTCAAACTTTTCCAATCCAGTCGGTTTCCGGAGAGATGTCAACAACGCCCTCGCCTGTACTTCGGGGCCAGGGTGGTCCCGACAATCTGATGTTTACATAAATTCTAGAAAGGGAAGGTGATGTTTGACACATGTGGCATTTGGTTTGTGGCCGTTGAACGTATGTGGGGTGCTTCTGAGACAGGTTACATTAACGCCACTACTGAAACGATCGATGGTTGGTAGGTCCAATTACGCTGCCCATAATCTCCTCCTGGGGTCTATAAGTACACCCTACGGGTGCCGGTACATGCTGAGAAATTCCTCCACGCCTCGGTCCATATGCCTCATACGATAACGCTTCTCGATGCCTGCCTCATTGGAGCAGTGTTGTACTTTTTCAAACTTTTGCTTCGCTGGAGGCGCTCCACTTCACTTCCACCCGGTCCCCGTGGGTGGCCATTGATCGGAAACCTCTTCCAGATATCTCCTGAGAAGAGTTGGGTGGATTTCGCAGAATTGGGAAAGACATATGGTATGAAATTTTTCATGTCTTGGCGCAAGTTAGGCTCAAAAGTCTATTGCTCAGGCGACATTTCGACCATAAGCATCCTTGGAACGCGCTACGTCATCCTTAACTCGAGCAAGGCCATCTCGGACATACTCGAAAAGCAAAGTGTCAAATGCTCGGATAGGCCACACCTGACGATGGCCGCCGACCTAGTCGGTTTGAGCAAGGGCATGCTTTTGCTCAACTACAACGATCGGTTTCGCCAGTACCGCAAGTTTATATCACGTATTTTCGGCAGCAAGAATAGCGTTGCAGCCTATGCTACCACTGCAGAGGAAGCCATGCACCCGTTCTTGCGCGGCTTGTTGAAGAATACCGACAACCTTGGTGATCGTATACGCGCGTAAGTCGCACTTTGATCGCAATCCATTTTGTTACCCATCTCCATTAGTGCCTCTTCTGGCATCATTCTCAAGCTCGCCTATGGCTATACTATCCAAGAAGAAAATGACCCGTTCGTTGACTTGGCAGACAAAGTCATGACCACGGTCTCAAACATGGCGGCTCCTGGTTCGTACCTGGTGGACGTGGTCCCTGCGTGTAAGCCAACCCGAATATTCTTCGTTGTCAATATAAGTTCATGTCATTTCGAAGTGCGATACCTCCCCGAATGGTTTCCTGGCACTCGATTCTTGCAGGAGGCAAAGGAGTATCGTCGAATTGTAATAGAGGCTGTTCAGAAACCTCACCAATACGTCGTAGACCAGATGGTGGGTCGATGGTAGTTTTGTGTTGAACACTGATCCAAACTCATTACGTGAAGGCGGCAGGCACAGCGACTCCCTCTTTCACGTCCATACTCATGGAGGGAGGCGTGACTGCAGAAGAAGAGGATGCTATTACATGGTCCGCCATGGACTTGTATCTTGGTACGTATGTTTGGCTTTCCGTGCTGTTCTGTCACACTGATGCCTTGTTCTCAGGTGGATCAGATACGGTACGCCCTTCGCCCATAAAACAATCTTGCTCTGTTCATCTGTATCCTTTTGTGCAGTCGGTTTCTGCGATTCACGCCTTTTTTAATGCGATGTTGTTATTCCCCGAAGTTCAAGCCAAGGCGCAGGCGGAACTTGATGCAGTCATAGGCACCGGGAGATTGCCCACTTTCTCGGACCGTGGTTCCCTTCCTTATATCGACGCTCTCTGCAAAGAAGTTCATCGATGGCACTCTGTCGGTCCGTTAGGTACACCTCTGCATTCTCTCACGCTTTGACCATGCTCACGAAGCCGAAAAAGCGATGCCACACGTTGCCCGGGAGGATCTATTTTACAATGGATATCATATCCCGAAGGGAACGCACATCATCGGAAACTCGTGGTAAGTATCGTGCTGATTTTCCCTTTGTCTATAAATGCTAATAACTTTGCGCGCATCTTCCATTGATTAAATACATAGGGCAGTCCTCAATGACGAATCTACATATCCAGATCCTCGCACATTCCTCCCTGAACGGTTCCTTGGTGAGAACCCGCAGCCCAATCCCCAGTCTGTATGCTTTGGATTCGGCAGAAGGTGGGCATATTTGTCAGTTCATGACGCAAATCGTTGTTGAGACAATATTCCGACCTATAGGACTTGCCCAGGTAAGAAGACGGAGATCATAAATTGTACACTTTCTAAGATTATCTCCATCTTCTCAGGTCATAACCTCGCGGAAGCCGCCCTGTTCGTCATTGTTGCGATTTGTCTCGCAGCAACCAACATTTCAGTGGCCGTTATTGATGGCGTCAAAGACAACCCGACATACGACGTAACTTCAGGGGCGATAGCGTGAGTATCCGTCACGATATCATTTTTGTTTAATTGAATCTCGGTTTTCGTGTGGCCAGGCATCCCAAACCATTCAAGTGTCAGATCACTGCAAGGTCTGAACAAGCAAAAGCTTTGCTGCACGCCTAATGTATCGATTCTTCAATGACCAAAACTCACCCTCTTACGACTGACTGGATCATCGACAACGGAATATCCGGGGGTTGTTGTATGTATGTTTGGTGTTTTTGAAGATCTGTTGTACTCGACACCACCACTTGTATGCCTAATCGCCGCCACGCCATCCAGCACAGGGTATTGGATTAATGCTTGTTACGACGGGG
>JBBPLE010000644.1:0-17569 GCA_038089675.1 Boletales sp. KT-2023b | reverse complement strand
GTTTTGACAGTCTTTTGGTCGTGGTCGACCATGGGCTTACTAAGGGGGTGATTCTCTGTCCCACTAAGAAATCTGTCTCCACCGAAGGGATTGCCTCCCTCTTTTTTCATAAAGTCTACACTCGGTTTGGCCTCTATGACAAAATCATCTCAGATTGTGGACCTCAATTCACCTCTGCCTTCGCAAAAGAACTTGGACGACTCCTTGGATACAACCTCTCCCTCTCCACAGCCTACCATCCTCAATCCGATGGAGAAACCAAACAAGTAAACCAAGAGGTAGAGACCTATCTTCGGATCTTTTGCGGCAATTCCCCCTCCACATGGTCTGACCTCATCTCCCATGCCGAATTCGCACACAATCACTGCCCTCACTCTGTCACCAACAAATCGCCATTCTTCCTCATGATGGGATTTGAACCTCACCCCCTTCCTACTATCCTAGCTGAGACCAACCTCCCCGCAGTCAAAGAATGACTGAAACTCCTTTCCGCAGCTAGAGACGAAGCCCTGGCAGCTCATGAACTTGCCAGACAGGTCATGAAGTCCTGTTCCCATGGAAAATTCACTCCTTTCTGTAAAGGCAACAAGGTTTGGCTAGAAGCCCGAAACCTGAAATGCCTTATCTCCCACCTGAAGTTCACCCCCAAACGAGAAGGCCCATTTACCATTACCCAGGTCCTCTCTTCCCTTACCTACAAACTCTGTCTCCCACACACTTGGAAAATACACCTGGTCTTCCACACTTCCCTGTTATCGCCCTATCGCGAAAACGACGTACACGGACCAAACTTTCCTTCCCCTCCACCTGACCTTATCAACGGAGAAGAGGAATATGAAATGGATAAGATTATCCAACACCGGGGAACCCCGAACAACCGAAAATTCTTAGTCCGATGGAAGGGATATTCGGCTGAAGAAGACTCCTGGCTACCTGAACCGGAGTTTAACCATGCCAAGGAAATCCTATCTGAATATAAAAACCTCCACCCTCACATCTTCTCCCCTTCATCCCCCCCTTCATTGACTAAACCCAAACATGTCCGCTTCTGCTAGATCTCCCTCTCCCACCGCTGCTACCACTGGCTGGACCACCCCCTTACTTTATCGTATCCAAGGTCTCGACTCCACTAGTTACAACCCAGGCATTCCCAGGTCTACATCCCCTCCTCTGCGTCTTCCCCCTCTCGATCCTAACCCAGTAGTCTCCGTCAAGCTACCCCTCTATGCCCAGCGTATCTGCCCAGACCCCTTCCCTATCACTGAACAGTCTTCCCTTATGCTCCTCCTTGAAACCCCCCATCTCGTTACTCCCCTTCATGCACACTTAGAACCTTTCTCTCCTTTAGATACCCTTTTCCTCCTTTTCCAGGAAATCCTTAGCCTCTATCCTCTCACCAACCAGATGTCAGACTATCCCATGGAACTTGTCGCCACCCTCCATGAAACCCGCACGGAACTCACCAACCTCGTCCTCTCCATCATGCACCAACTCAAGATGGACAAACTAGCTAAGGATGTTCTACACTATACCCGAGAACTTGACGAACGCCGCCGCCTTCATCAGAACCCTTCCCCTGAAGCTTCTGAGGAACCCCTCACTCTTGAGGAACTCACTGTCATGGAACGAGCAGAAGTCAGCTGGGATGGACAACGTAACGTACCCCTCTCCCCTGATCACTACCTCTATAGCCGGGTGTGTTTCCACTGTCACCGACTCTCCCACATCCATATCAACTGTCCATACTACATCTGTCCTCACTGTGCTCGCCATCGTCCTGGCCATCCCCAACATTGCTGCCCTCGACACCCTCACCCTTGTACCCTTAACCCTGTCACCTCCTCCTCCTCTTCCTCAGCTTCCTCCGCTCGTTCTAGGCATTCGGGCATCTCATCCTCCTCTCAACCCCTTGTAGAACAACTCTCTGATCCCCCATCCTCTAGCTCTAGTTCTGTTCCCAGACAAGTTCCCCCTCCATCTTATTGTCGCCGTCGAACTCCTCACCCTCGCCAATGTCATCGTTGTCCTTCCCCAGACTTAGACCTCGCTGATCTTGATCTTAATGACAACAACCCAGGATATGACAACTCTGCTTATGCCAACATGACTGGTTCTCCCAGTGGAGATATGTACATGGATTTCTGATTTTTCTTTTGAATTTATTCTTCATCATAGCTTCAAATGTACTCCAGAGGTAATGTTACGATTCATTTCTTTCTATTCGTTTCTTCTTCTGATATGATAGACCGGCCTGACCCGGTACCTTTTACTTTCTTTAGAGTGCTCTAGAACATACAACGTGTTCGTCGCACACCTTTCATTTCCGTTTTCTATTCTTGCTATCTACGCTTCTATTTCTCATGGAAGGTTCTATCTTCACTTCGCTTAGTAACCAACCTTCCATGACCATTTATTAGTTTCTATTTTTTGCAGTACTTAAGCCGCCGTCTTACTCAATGTAACCTCAGCTTAGTCCTGCTCAATTCTACCTTGAATTCCTCTGAACCTCTTTGTCGACTCTATCATCAGACGAACCCCTTGACCTCCTCGAACCCTTCATCAACTCATCGTCGGACAATTACCCTTGAACTCTTCATCGACTTATCGTCAGACAACCCCCTTTGTTATTTGGCAACCCTCCCCTGACCGAATCCTCAGAACCCTTGACCCCTTTGATTAGTTCTTTGAGCCTATGCTCATTCCTACCTGGACCAAGCATAACATATGTCACCTAGTTTGTCATACTCATCAGAACATTTTGGAAATGAGAATTCATTGAAAGTAGCACTGCTTGCAATTACAACCTTTCAATTTTGGGTGTCATAGAATCTGTATCCTTTGACTCTTGGTGGATAACCAATGAAGATCATTTCCCTTGCTTTAGGGGAAAGTTTGTCTTGTCAATCTTCTTTGTGAATAAATACATCTGCTCAACAACCAAATACTCTGAATCCAGATATATCTGGTTTCTTGTTACTTGGTTCCCATAGTGAAATTGGAGTTTCCCATTTTAGTTGTCTCATAGGTTGATGATTGTATACATGTACAGCAGTTTCCATTGCATCTTGCCAGAATGATTTGGGTAGACAAGCATGATGTATCATCGCATTTACCTTGTCTAATAGAGTCCTGTTAAAGTGTTTGGCTCTACCATTCTGTTGTGGTTCTCTAGCTACAACCTTTTGGTGTTGAATACCTTGCAAAGTGAGGAACAATTGGAAATCATTGCCAATATATTCCCCCCCACAATCTGAATGAAGGGTGATAAGAGAAGCACCCATAGAATGCTCAGCAAAGGCTAAATAAGCCTGAAAAGCAATAAAAGCCTTGGACTTGCACTTGAGAAAGGCAAGACAAACATAGGAACTACAATCATCAATGAAGGTAATAACCTATTTTGAGTGATTATGACAAAGAACAGGAAGTTCCAATAAATCAAAGTGTACCAATGACAAAACAGTTGGTGCATGAGATTTGGAAACCAAATGAGGAATTTGTGTTTGTTTCCCCATGGTACAACCTTTACAGAAGGGTGTAGTAACCAGTGTAGTAAAGGATTGAATGCCAGAACAAGTTTTATGAGCATTGCATAACATATTCTGAAAAGCATGAGCAAAGTGATAATGCCACAAATGAATGGAATCTATTTCCTGAAGTGACATGGTTGAACTAGCAGTTGGTTTAACCTGATGTGACTGAAACCAATGTAGTCTGCCATGAGGTGAGAAGGCTAATGCCTGTAACACATGATGGCCATGTTTGTCCCAAATATTGGTAGCCTCTTGATTAATTTTGGCAGTGTAACCAAGTTTAGTTAATGCCAGTAATGAAAATAGCCTGTGAGGTGAATCTGGTGAATACCAGACATCACATAAGATAATAGGTTTATTAGTGAAGGATTTGATAATGACATGGCCAGGACCAGTCATTTTCATAGTCATTACATTAGCAACTTCACAAAGTTTCTCCCCATTACTTAGGGAGATAAAGTCATTAAGATATGGTGTAATATGATGGGTAGCACCATTATCAACCATCCAATGACTTTTGGTGGAGTCATTTGGAGAGGAGTTCACAGCAGCACACACTGAATACTTTTCAAAACCATCATAGTATTCAGACTCATAATGACCATCTGGTACAAAAGTCCCATCCCATACTACAAGACTGTTGGGTTGTTTTGGTGGTTGTTTCCAACTACCATCTGGATTCTGCCAAGTGAAACCTGTTTTGAGATAATGAAGATACCCTGAGGGCATCTTTTCCTTTCCTTTCCCCTTCTTGTCACATGTATTGCTCTGTTGTGAAACAGGTCTCAGATTTGAAACCAAATTTGTGAGCCTAAATGGGCCAGGTTCAACATGATGCTGGTCGAATGGGGAGCTGAAAGGTAAAGGTTTCATCAGCATGCATCACCAGAAAGGGCTGAGGGAAATACATTTCATCTTGGACATAAGTGTCTTCCCAATACATGGGATCATCAGGTGGAGCAATATCAGCAGAAGGTTGTAATGCCAGGGAATCAAGTTCATCTAAATTATTTAGCTCTTCTGAGTTAGATTTTGGAGTAGGAATTAAGTCTGCTGGACTGACAGTGGGTTCATCTGGTAACTCCACAATAGATGAAAGAGTGAGATTAGACATAGGGTTAATGAATAAGGAATTAAGAATGGGAGTGTTCTCATCTAGATCAATTACCATGGATGCAAGGTCTACATCTATATTGGCAAGATGCATACCTGCTCTTCCTTTACCTTTGTGTACCTTTTGCCATTGTTGGCATTCATATGCCTTAGCCTTCTTTTGAGGTAGGGTCTTCTTTGGATGAGTTACCAAAGGTCTGGATTGAGCCTTTTTAGTATTAGACCAACAATGATCAGTGGTGTGGTTGGTGTGACCACATTTGGAACACTTTACATTGTTAGGAGCATTTCAGATCACAGAGGTCTGATTCACTGATGATCTAACTGGATTGGAGATCCAGTTAAGGAGGCTTGCAGATGGTTGCTGATTGGTAGATTTCTTTAGAGTGTATTCTTGCAGAATACTCTTTCCCACCATATCCAGGTGTGAAGTTCTGAGTTGGTGTCATATGGACTATGGTAGACACCATTGCAGCATAACTGGATGGTAGAGCATTTAGCATAATAATTGTAGCAACAGAGTCATCTAGATTGAGACCAGCTTCCATTGCCTGATTGAGTAAACCCTGGAAATCTCCAAGTTGGGTTCCAAGATGGGTACTAGGGTTGAAGCAGAAATGTAAGACATCTTGAAAGATAGAGAAGATGCTGGAAACCCCTTGAGGGTGATAAAGGGAACCAAGATATTCCCATAAATGTTTGGTGCAAGATTCATACTTGGTAACCTTGCCAGTAGTGTCTTTGATGACAGTGTGAGAGGTTGGGATGAGATACTGCATAGTAGGAAGCATGTAGGAACCCATTAGTGCAGCTGCTTGTTGATCATTACTGATCCAATGAGTTTTCTCAGCATCATCCTTCTGTGCATTCCAGAGGGAAGTTCCATTGATGATGCTCCAGGTTCCTAACATGGTAATGACATTGCACATCTGAGAAGCCCAGATAACATAGTTTGAAGGGCCTTCTAGAAGCTTGATATGACTAGTGATTTCTTGACCAATTTTGATGGCTGCCATGATTACCATGGAATGAAGGTGGCAACTGTAATGGTATTGAAATCAGTATTCATAAATGATGATCCAGAATGAATAGGTGAAATGGAATGAGAAGAACTGGGAATGGTGCTAGAATGGATTTGGAAATGTGATATCTCCATAGATGTTTCAGATCTTGGAGTTTCAGTGATTTCTGTGTCAGAATCCTGTTTCAGGAGTCCTTCTATAGCAATGGTGCTTGTATCAGGTGGTTCATATGTCCATTGGGGACATTGACATTTCTTCATCCTTCAATTATATTGCCTAGAGATGCAATTCTCTGTTGGTTTTCTAGGATATTGTTCCCCATATAGATTTTCTTCCTCCAGATAGATAATACTCCACAACATCTCATTGTCTCGGTACCACTGAGAGTCCAGTTGATCAAGTAAAGAAATGAAAGTATTGTAGTTGAGGGTTGCAAAGTAGTGGTAATTGTGAAGCTCCATACCAGAAGCAGAGTCTCTGAAATAATAAAACTTGATACAAGAACAGTATGGAGTAATGTACAACCCAGGAGAAAGAACAAGGTCAAGAAAAGTACCTCCAGAAAAATGCTTTCTACTGACATGATACCATTTTTCATCAGTGTACTGAATGCTGTAAGAGACCAGCAGCAGCCATTTCATTGGCACTGGCTCTAGAAACTTGTTGAGTTTTTCTTGGACAACTAGGGCCTGCTTTGGGTGATGCTTCTTGAAGTCTAACCAGGCCTCTTGCAGCCATGAGCTCACTGTCAAGGAGTAAAATCTGATTTCTTGCCAATTCATTGGCTTCTTGGAGTTGGGTGAGCTCCAGAGCTTGTTGGACAATGGTTCCTTGAGCAACTAGGTGATGGGCTTGTTCAACTTGCAAGTCTTCATAGAATTCCTCTGTTTGTCATTCAAGATTTCTTTTGTTGATGGCAAGACAGTTGGACGTGATAGCAAAGTATGCAAAGTTTTTGTGGAAGAGGTAATTCTGCCAATATGCATTAGAAAGCTGCTGAGCCATGTGGGTGTACATAGGGTATTTGTGATGGAAAGCAGCATGTATTTGCTTGTCAAATTCTCTATTCCATTGATGCTGAGTGGGTACATCACATCTAAGATTCTGTTTGTCCCATTGGATGAAGTAGTTGCTTTGCTGGTATTCATCTTCAATTAGTTGGTATTGATCATCAAAGGAGGAATAGGGTATCTCATTGTCTTCTTCAAACCATAGTCCCAAAGTGGGTTCTCCTGTAAGGTTCCATTCATAGCACTGTTTTCCAACAACTTCTTGAAAGACAAAATTTGGAGTACCAGCTTCCTGCATCTGCCAAATTTGGGAGTATTCATCTGTTTCCTGTGAAAAAATCTCATAGCCTTGACTGTGAACCAGACAATGAGGGGTATCATCATAACTTTGGACCGGAGTAGTCCAACCATAAGCCTCTAGCCATTCGTGTAACCATTCACCATGGTATAAAGAACTGGAGATAATTGGTCCCATAAGTGGGAGTCCATGATCCTTGTATTTTGAAACATCACTAGGCTCACAACCCAGAATCCTCATGTTGATCTTGTAGAAGCTCGCATGTCTGTTGGTGTTGGCAAGACCATAATCTATGCCAAAACCTGGCATTTCAGGGAGCTGGATTTGTGGATGGAATAGGTATCTGGGTGCTTGTACTTGGACAACATTCAGGGGAGTGATTACTATGTCATTCAGGCATTCTTTCCAGGTTGGGTCTTGTTGATCCTCCTCATGAAAATCAATTGTTATGAGTGTCTGCTGTTGAAGATGGGTTGGAAGAGGAACTTCTGGTCCAAAGGGAATGTCTCTGCCTATTTCTTTGTCAAAGATGAGTTCAGGGAACCTCATTATTGGACCCAATAGGAAGTCTGGTAGAGATATTGATGACATTTGGTCCAATTGTGAGTCATCAAGGATGAGAGGAGAGGATTCCCTGAGTTGGGGGTAGCCTTGGTCGTCTCTGTAGATTGGCATTGCTCTGGTTAGAATGACTGGAGTCTGTGGTTAAGAGAATTGGTTCCTAATAGAAACAGGAAACTCTAGAGTGGTGCTGTTGTAGCAGATGGGAGCATAGCTGAAATTGAGGATTTGGAAGTCCTCTTGGAAGTGGAGACAAGTGAAAGGCTGCTCTTGGAGAAGTTCTGGAGTGCACTCCAAGGTCACATAGGATCTCTGAGAGGAATTGGTCTGCATGTTCATCATTGGAAATAGAATGATGTGTAATGGAGGTGAGGGATGAGGAGGACATAGTGGAATGAAGGGAATATGTTATGGAAGGGAAGATGGACATGGAGAGAAGATTTGTTGCTGACAAGGTAATGTGAATCTTAGTTCCTGGGGTGGTGACCCAGAAGAAAGAGATGGAGAATGATGAGGTAGAGGAGGAGTAGGCAGTTGAGAGATATCTGGTGGAGTTGATACTTCAGAGGATGATGGAGATTGAACTATAGGTGTTCCTACCTCTGGTGTTTGATAGTCTGTCTCAGCAGAATTCTGCTGGTCACTAGAGTTGAATGTAGGAAGAGTCAGATGCTGAGGGACCATAGTTCCTTGGTCAATTAAGGTCTCAGCAGGTATCTGCTGGTTCTCACCTTGAGATTGTTCTGTTGGCAAAGGACTACCAGAAGTAGCAGCAACAGAAATTGGAGATGAGTGGTGTGGAGGAGGAACTATGTATGGTCAGTAACAGTTGATAAACTCTTGGTGGCTAGTCAAGCATTCCAAGGTCCATCCAGCAGATAGGACTTGTGAAACAGAGAAGTTGTCAGGAATGAAACCAGGCCAAAAACATCAATGGTTGTTGATTGGATAAGTGGTTCTAGCACCAATGGGTTCTTCCCAGTTGATAGTAACACCACCAGAAGGGATTGTGATGCTGAAGGGAAGATTGGGAGGAACAGGTGTACTTACAAGTGCAATATCTGTGATCTCTACTGTTTGATAGGGACTGTCCAGTAGACAAATCTCTATATGTCATAGGTCAGATTCCACTTGTGTATTATAAAGAAGAAAAGAATAAAATATTTCTTGTACACCTGCACCATTAAGTACTAATGTGGTTGGGTTGTTCTCATCTGTCCATCCTATATTATTAAAGGTATGGGCAGCAGTCCACATAGCAAGATCATGACCCAAAACTTCCAAAAGGGATTCTCCCCCAATGGATCTCCTTATTCAGAGAGAAAGAGCCTCAAGCTCTGCTATCGCCTCAGATCAGGTGAGCAAAAATGATTCAAGAGGGGGAATTTCCTCTTGAGAGGAGTGGCACTCTTGAGACATGTTTCAGGAATGTATCAAAGACAGTATTCAGGTTCCCAGCCAATCTAGGCAGGGCTCATAACCTAAATAGATAGTGACTATATTGGGGCTAGCATGTCACATACTCTCTTGGATGTGCAGTACAATGAGTAAGGGAATTACAGTATGAGACTTACTGTGTAGCAGAGTTCAAACTCAGTGGAGTAATAGTACTTGGATGAGCACTAGATTGAAGAGAGAAATAAGAGAGCAAAAGAGAGAATCTTATTGCACTAATCTATCTACTACATTTCAGACTGTATTTATGTATATTGTCAATTCAATCTGAGCTTATTCTTGAAGGATGTTAACTCAGATGACATGCACAGTCATGCACAGTAAGCTATGATATCATGCACAGTTAGTATGACATCATGCACAGTCAATTGTGCAATCCACAGTAAGTATAAGTCTATATGATTTATAAGTGTGATCAGTATTAACATGATCAGTAGTGTGATCCATAGTAAATCATTAGTTATACTTTTGCTTTAGTTAATTAGTTATGTAGTTTAGTAGTTACATTAACTAATTGTGTAGATTTCATCAACTTGGTCAACCATAGATTCTATGCACCCAATATATCTGCTCCTCACCAATGAACTCAAGTGTGATCCACTTTTGTTCAAACTGAAATATGCCCACTCCATTGTTGGCAAGGGAAAAATGCACACAAGCTCAATGATTTGACTGTCAAAATCACTGAGTTGCCCATTCACAAGTGGACACAGATGTACAAGGCCAAATTGGAGGGCATGATAGGCAAGAAAGGGGATGGTATGATAAAGGTATTGTATTTGTGTCACATAACAGTAACTATTCATTGAAAGGATATGATTAACAGGACTACAAAGAGCACCACAACAACAACAATGTCCACTTTGTGGTAATGATGACTGCAAAGGATCTTGAAAAGGCCAAGGAGCAAGGGCTTGTTGAGTTCTTCAAGCTGACAGGCAAGTTCAATATGTCCAATGTGATCTGTTTTACCCTCAACAATTGGTGTACTACCAGAAGTGCAAGGTGAGGAGGGATTGGCAGCAATCTGGAACAGCAAGTAGCACTTGAATTGTATAATACAATAACAACTTGCACTTTAGCACTTGATGTGACTTTACTCACTTTGATTGCTGTTGTTTGTAAGGATTACTTTGTGCTATTCACTGGGTGCAGGAAACTATGTTATTACTGAACAAAATGTGAAGAAAATAATTAGAAAGTCTTAATTATTTCACCATTATGTTCCATATTTCCCAGTAACATAATGGTGAAATAATTAAGACTTTCTAATTACTTTCTTCACAATTTGTTCAATGATAACATGATTTCCTGCATGCAGTGATTGTTAAAGTACTGTAAAGTACCATAAAGTTATGTAAAGTGAATGTGAGATTTACTGATGTATTCATACTAGCAATGCCAGTACAAGTAAACAATGGTGGTGTGAAGAACAATCGATAAAGTACAGCATTGATCTGTCAATACTATGGAATTGTTTTGGGCGAACAATGGAAGATCTGAAGATCTCGTGAATCGGGTCCAATATAAGAGCGGCGCGTCAAGCGGGTTCAAAGGAATCAACTTCAGTTCCCAACATACCCAGGATGCCCCTCGAACGTGTCCCAGATTTCTTCGATGATGCTACTCATAAAAAACTCGACGCCGCTGTGAACAAGGACGTGGCCGAATCAGAAGATCTTCCCCACGGTAGCTCACTCACATTGGTCTCCCATTATGCCGAGCTTCTCCATTACATTATTTGTAACTCCAATGGCACTCTCGACCCTCGATATTATGCATTGGGCGAGATAAGAAAAATTATAAGGACACATCCAGAGTTGCAAGATATGCTCTCGTCTGCTTGGGAGCGCAAATCGTATCGCGAGATTCGAAACCTTGGTGCGTGTCTACGGTCTGTTTCAGCTTAGTTTTTGACGAGTACATTGATAGCCATACTGAAAGTTCCATCACGGCTGCCATCGCGGTTAATAAATGTGGCTCCTAATGGTCTGTTTTTCACTTCCTTCGGATCCAGGACTACTGTTCAATGGCGCAAGTTAGAATTACACCGTAATTTGTCAGACTCTTTCAAAGTGGAGTACCACGGTGCCGCCGTCGAAGGTTTCTATGAATACTTGACACACAACGAGTCTCTATTTCGTTCACATAGCACGGCCTATTATGCAAAAATTTGCTCTGTCGTTCAAAGTTCTGGAACGGGGAAATCAAGGTTGCTTGTCGAGGCGAGTGACTCCCATGTCGCACGGGTTTTAGTGGCTGACCGAACGAACAGCTGTGCAAGAAGGACGTCGTAGTCCTTTACATGAACTTGCGTGAAGCGTCCGACGTCGTCAGCTTTCCTCTGCGGGATCAAATTCCCGCCAATCTTCTTTGCAGATTCTCAACTTCGGAAGGAGTTTACCAAACCAAGTGCTATGCCTTCCTTGTTGCTCTTCTTGAGGCCCTGGACGAGCAGCTCTCAACAGCCACGAATGCTACCACCCTCGCCAAGGAGACACTCATGAGTTGGGTTCAGGATATGTGCGACTTGAGTCCCGTCCCCCAGACCACAGCCAGAGCAGACTTTTTTGGCAAACTTCTGAAAAAGTGCGACAAGGTGCGAATGCATGCTGTGAACCCACCTATTTTACTCACTGTTTTCGTTAGATCTACACTGATCACGACCAAATGTCCAAAGAACAAAACGACAAGTCTTCCTCAAGCAGCGAAGAAGTCGACGCCGGGGTACAATATGACGATTTTGCATCAAGTGTCGAACAGGTGATCGCCAATATGCCAGAGATGGACGTTGCAGGTAATGTTTTTCATTTGTAACTAGGTACCTTATGCTAAACTGAAGGGGGATTGCCTTCCTAGAATCGGAGTTGTTTCTGCGATTACACAACGTCTGCAAGAGTGTGAGCAACAAGCTGTACAAGATTTTCAGGGATAATTCGGAAAGGCCCAAGCTAGTGATTGCCCTCGATGAGGCACATACACTCACCCCGATGAAGTCGTGGGGCTCGCAACAATATCGCCCGGCGGACGTCATTGGCAAGATAATCAGCAAATGCTCGCATACAAGCACGGGGAGATTCGATTATCCAATCTGGGTCGTGTTTGCTTCTACAACATCCACAGTTGCTGACTTCTCCCCTCCCAATCACAATTGTTCGTTCGTCTTGCAAACCCTCGTCAGTATCCACTTACAATCATTTCCTTCAGACAATTCTGCTCGCGTCTTTAATCCCGGTCAATTACTTTTTCCGCCTTACACCCAACTAGGGTGGGATCAGGGTGCACCACAACTAGGCCAGGTCGACGTCGACGATATTTCCAGTTTCAATCACCTCTCTGGT
This sequence comes from Boletales sp. KT-2023b, assembly GCA_038089675.1. NCBI lineage: Eukaryota > Fungi > Basidiomycota > Agaricomycetes > Boletales > Boletales sp. KT-2023b. The sequence goes on along the minus strand of JBBPLE010000644.1, from coordinate 5,239 downwards.
TTTGGAAGACCACTGTACGCCTCTTCCTTTCGTTCGCGGTCGGTACGAATTGGTCGACGACTGATCTTTGTTTACTTGCAGATGGCGATCTGTGAGATCGCACCAGACCGCTTGGGAAGTACTGAAACTTGCGGAATCGAAACTCTGCGGAAACCAAACGTTCGATCCACAAAATGTACGCCAGGTACTCGCAGTACTAGGCCAACGCTTCGGACTAAACGTCACAATGGGACACCCCGATTCCGTCGCGTACTTGGAGACAGGGGTGGCGAGTGATCTAAGGGTCTGCCTTTCGACGACCTTGAACCGTACCTGGCGGTTCACGAGCTATCCGTCTGAACCGTTTTTGTCGTACGCTGCGGCACGTGCCCTTCACAGAAACAGGCCCGATTTGGTTATTGCCCTGACCATTCTCCACGACGTCGTGAACAAGGGCATGATCGAGGTGGGCCAACGCGGGGAGTTGACCAGCAGACTGCTATGGCTTCTCGCCAAAGACTTGTATGTCCGTTCGATCAAGATCGAGGAAAGTGCGGATGACGGGAGGGGATGGACAGAGCATGCGTTGGACTGCAGAATGATCCGTGTGGTGGATTGGCTCGAATTCGTCTTCGGACCAAAAATATGGCACAGGAACCAGGCGTCGCTTGCACGTGATATGTTCAAGGACGCGTATCTGAATTTTTCACACTGGGTTTGCATGGATGCAGACATTGCTGGATCGGAGGATGACGACGGAATAGAGTGATCCCTTTCTTCTATCGCAGATTCGGATCACTGACGATTTATCCCCCCCCCCAGGATAGACGAATGGACGCTACGCCATTTTCAGAGGACAAGTGCCGTGCAGCGCTGCCACCAACAAAAGTTGATCGACAAAGTGATCCCAATCTATTTCAAGGGTGACCCTGACGGCGCCCGGGTGTCACACATCTTCATTTCCGACATGGTTCACAACTCGAAAAGTCCAAAAGACACTCTGAACCATATCACTCGCAGAGGTATATCCCTTCCCGGTAACGACACCGACAGCCGGCCTTATATCGCCATTTTGGCGGACCTATCCCAACCCTCGTCGTTTTCGGTCACGTCCCCGGAGCGAGAGACGAGCGACCGATGCCTACGGATTTATGCCGGGGGTGTCGACGAGGAAACGTATCCGTTCATGGCGGGATATCCTAAGCTGATGGACGTACTCCGAGATTTTGTGCACCTTCAGCAACTCCCAGAAACGCAATGGCCGTACCGGCGATACCTGGATGCTCAGGTCAAGTATGGGAGCGTGGCGACGGGTGAGCACATGCATTGGGAACGCGGGAAGGCGTGTCCGGATCCGCGGGGCCCTACGGTATGAGGAAGATGGGATCGGATTAAGAGCTGTGATGATTGGGACGTGACTACGCTGTATCAAACACTGGGTGCAGGAAACTATGTTATCACTGAACAAAATGTGAAGAAAATAATTAGAAAGTCTTAATTATTTCACCATTATGTTACTGGCAAATATGGAACATAATTATATTAGAAATTCAGCATTTTTGTATTGACAACATGTTGAAATAAATGGGTATCTGCTTTGCTCCAAATACTGCTTATGCTTCAAAACTCAGCAAAGCAGATACCCATTTATTTCAACATGTTGTCAATACAAAAATGCTGAATTTCTAATATAATTATGTTCCATTTTTGTCAGTAACATAATGGTGAAATAATTAAGACTTTCTAATTATTTTCTTCACAATTTGTTCAATGATAACATAGTTTCCTGCACCCAGTGAAAAGTCTTTTGCATATCAATACGAAAATCATGTGTGACATGTCTTTCTGGTCACGGTGAGCTCAACGTGGGTTCTGTATCGCGCTTGAAAGACAACGAGGATCAAGCAGGAACCCACACAGTTTAATAATCTGTCATGCTGGAGAATTTGCGACGATTGGATGGGTAAGGTGGGAACTCTCTACTCTGGAGTCGGTTTGGAGATCGATCTAATCTATTGTGGGTTTCCTTTCTCTCTCTCGTTTATCTTCTCGTTACGAAAGCATCACCACACTACAAGCACATGTCCCAAGTTTGGACGGCATCATTGACCATGATATACTGGTCGGTATACAAATAGTACCCAGACATTTTTGTACAACACAGGAAAATGCCACATGATCGCATTCTCGTCAGTAGTCTGCCTTTTTGTCACCACAACAGAGTCTGAGTGACTGAACGATAACAAGAGCATTATCGACTCGCTGGTATAATCCGAGCCGTTGTAGGGCATCAAACACTCATGGCATTCGGGGAGGAACGCCAGTAACGTGAGCCACAGTTCAGCTGGAACTGCACTCGATCCGACCGAGGCCCACACCGATCCCGATCAGGAAACGGCCTCCGATCTGGGCGGGCATGAGGTACTAGACGTAAAGAAATCTGTATGACATTACCATACTCCACATAGCTTGTCCGTGATGGTACTGATACTGATATTAGCGGTGCCTAGAACAGGTCGGCGACCCCGCCAAACTGACATTGCAACCACAGAAAGACCACTGGGAGGAAGGGCACCCAAGGGTTGTCGCGGTAGTGACGAATTCGTGTAGCCAACCGAATTCAGCTTGTCATGAAACCCAGGTCCCTAATGCCTCACCTTTTGTTCATTCGACAGTTCAGTCGGTCCGAGATCGCTTCCGATTGTGGCGAGTGCACCAGAGGTTACATCGGTATGGTAGCCTAAAAATGTAAAAAGGCGTCAATGAGGGACCTTTCGAGATCGTAGGAGCAACACCTACCAAAGAGTAAACCCGAGATGGTACAACAGCAGACAAGAAGCCAGACAAATCATGTCGTCCCTCGCCATCGCCGCACGCTGAGTAGTTTTCTCATGAACCCGTCTGATAGTTGGCGTCCGCCAGGTGTATTTTACCAGTAGCCGGTAATACTTACTACGAGCACATCAACGTTCGCTTTCGGGGAACATCTGCCTGAGGTCCTGAGGAATGGCCCGAATGGGCAGGATGGCCGCGTGGTTTATGAGTCTGACTATTGCGAGATATATGGCGGGATTATCGGCAGTCGAGTTTAGCCCTCTTGTAGTACTACGTTCTACGGAAACAACCGTGAGATACCTTTGGTTTTCCGCGATTCATACTGAAACCCTTGCTCGAGAGGACAGTTAAACATGTGCAGAATCAATATATCACGACTACAGATACGAAAGGTTCGTTTTATTGTCATTACTTATTTCTACTTGGGATACTGAGAGCTAAAATTACGCCGCAAAGAATCGTTCAAAACAGAGCACTACAGGGCCGCCATCGAAGGTTCCGTCTCTAGACTCTGTCCCGACCGTGCGCGAGGAACACATGATCAACCGCGGGCGAAAGGTAGCCAGGCCAACAATTACCAGTGCGACCGGGTTGCTTGTGTACGAGCGGGCCGTTCCACAATACGAGCACACATTGGTTGGCGGGAAAAGAGATTGCAAGGGAGGCGCAAGGGCGACCTCGTGTTTATGTGGGCGATGGGCCGATGGCGAGGGCACGTTCGAGTTTCCTCGTGTGTCGACCGCATATAGCCGGTAAGTTATCTCCTCATGGACCTCGCACCTCCTTGCCGTGTGCTCCTTCTGAGGTTCATCCCGCAATCCTGACCCTCTTTTTTAGTACACATAAGCGAAAAGAGGTTTTTGGTCTCTGGCCATCATGAACCACCCAAATAATTTGTTGCTATTGCAGGCATGATCGCTCGTGAAAGATGTGCTCACGCTTGTGTGCATGCACTTACTCAACCTCAGTGCGATCTGTGTTCCTTTCCCCTCATGGGTTGTCTTCAGAACAAGGTGTGGCGCTGTGTATGCGCTGGGATATGTGGGTGCTAATGAATAGCGATAGATGTTTTTCCGCGTATGGTACTCTTGCTTGTGGATGAGTAAATTTGCGTTTTAAATTCCGCTTAAATTATCGAAAAGCGATGAGCGTCGAGCGGGAACTTATGCAATTTCTGCGGTCCATGTCGCACTGGATAATTTGCGACATGGGGCAGTCAGACAAACCTTTGCGAGGGTGATAGCGCATGTCGAATTTGGGCGACGATTGAGGGGTCTGGGACATAAAGGTAGGGACTCTATTTATTTCACTGTGGACCCTTTTTTTCTTCTTGTCCTCGACGAATGCGTCCCCACTGTACAGTACAAATCAACCAATCTCAACCATGTACATGGTCCGAATTTAGACAGGGCGGTCATCCAAGGTGGCCACTGTCACTCTTAATTTTTGACAGACTTGGCCTGTCGAGCGAGTGGGCGGCTTGTGTTTCTGTTGTCGACGGTGTAAATGCGATACTGACGTATACAACTAGCGCTTCTTCACAGATGATACCGAGGACAGGTGGTCTAGACACAACGAACATTTCAAAGGTTCGGTACAATGCTACCTGTTTTCAAGTGGATCTACTGGTGGTCTTAGAGTAATGATTTATATCCGTCTGCGAACGCATTATGCACTTCTGCTGCAGTTTGCAGACTTCCAGTGCCAAAACCCGAATTAGGCGAGCGAACTCGCCACGTCCGATACAATGTTTGAAAGTGAGTTATCGTACTCCCTTTTTGGGGGCTCAAGATGAGATGGAAAAGTAGAATGTGAAGCAGTTATCTGCATTGAGTGATGGTGTCGCAGTCTCCCATCAGATGGAACTACTGCCTCCTCGCCATTCTCGGTCTTTAAGCGCTTTATCGAAATCTATTGCAAGGTGAAACTACATTTTTTTGGCCTCAGAGATCCATTGCATGACGCTTAAATTTAATTGACTTGCAGACTATCTTGCGGTTGAGACAACAAAAAGGCCGTGTGTGATTCCCCGCAAGGTTTATTTTGGCCCACAGGTAATGCCATCCGGTGTACGATTCCCGCAGTCGGTGGCCATGATGATTCTTCCAATCAAGAAAAAAACTCCCACCATCTCTCTACAGGCCCCGGCACGGACAGCCAGCATGGCACAGTCACTGCTATTCCGTGGTATGTATTGTGCGCCTGTCAGTGCTCATTGAATCGCTTAATTTTCAAGTTACGAGAGCGGAGAAGGGCGCTTGCCAGTGCGGACAGGAAAGCATAGCCCATGATCTTTTCCATGTGACTCCTTTTTCCGTGTTGGTCATAAATTCCGTCTGACCAGTGCTGCTGCTGTAATCTATCTTAGACTATCTGTCAGGAAGCGTCGAGCACACCGATGCTTTGATCATTGATCAATGATAAG
>JBBPLE010000643.1:0-17581 GCA_038089675.1 Boletales sp. KT-2023b | reverse complement strand
GACGGAAATGAAAGGTGTGCGACGAACACGTTGCATGTTCTAGAGCACTCTAAAGAAGGTGAAAGATACCGGGTCGGGCCGATCTATCGTAACTAAGAGTAACCAAGAAAAGAAGTGAATCGTAACAATGGGGAAGTTGTTGGGGCAGATGCGCTGGGTGTAAAGGGGTAATTCAATGGAGATGACTGGGTTGGGGTTGAGAGTGGGGAGGCATAGAGGGAGAGAAGTGGGTCAGGGAATACCCAGATTGTAATTAGTTGAGTCAAGGCCTTGAATACAATAGAGTAAGGGGGTGGTCCAGCCAGTGGTAGCTGCAGTGGGGGAAGGGGATCTAGTGGGAGCAGACATGTTTGGGCTTGGTGGACAATGTGGGTGGGGAAGGGAAGACATGAGGATGGAGAGTTTTATAGTTGGATAGAATTTCCTTGGCATGGTTAAGCTCTGATTTGGATAGCCAAGAGTCTTCTTCAGCTAAGTATCCCTTCCATTGGACTAGGAATTTTCAGTTATTTGGGGTTCCATAGTGTTGGATAATCTTTTCCATTTTGTATTCCTCTTCTCCATTGATAAGGTCAGGTGGGGGGAGGGGAAGTTCAGTCCATGTATGTCATTTTCATGATAGGACAATAATAGGGAGGCATGGAAGACCAGATGTATTTTCCATGTGCATGGGAGGCAAAGTTTATAAGTAAGGGGGGAGAGGACCTGGGTAATGGTAAATGGGCCTTCTTGCTTGGGGGCAAACTTTGGATGGAAGATAAGGCATTTCAGATTTCAGGCTTTTAGCCAAACCTTGTCACCTTTATGGAAAGGAGTGAATTTTTCATGGAAATGGGATTTCATAACTTGTCTAGCAAGTTTGTAGGCTGCCAGGGCTTCATCTTGGGCTGTGGAGAGGAGTTTGAGTCATTCTTCAACTGCAGGGAGGTTGGTTTCGGCAATAATGGTGGGAAGGGGACGGGGTTCAAAGCCCATCATGAGAAAGAATGGGGATTTGTTGGTGATGGAATGGGGGTGGTGATTGTGTGTGAATTCAGTGTGGAAGATGAGATTGGACCATGTGGAAGGGGAGTTGCCACAAAAGATCCAAAGATAGGTTTCTATTTCCTGGTTTACCTGTTCAGTTTCTCCATCTGATTGAGGGTGGTATGCAGTGGAGAGGGAAAGGTTGTATCCAAGAAGTCATCCAAGTTCTTTTGTGAAGGAGGAGGCAAACTGGGGGCCATGATTGGAGATGATTTTGTCATAGAGGCCGAATTGGGTGTAGACTTTGTGGAAAAAGAGGGAAGCAATTCCTTCAGTGGAGACAGATTTCTTGGTAGGGCAGAGAATCACCCCCTTAGTAAACCCATGGTTGACCATGACCAAAAGACTGTCAAAGCCCAAAGAAACAGGGAGGTCCATGATAAGGTCACAGGAAATCTGCTGGAAAGGAATAGAGGAGGAGGAGGCAATTGGGGAGAGGGGGGGAATGGTGGGATGGGTGTTCACTTTTGATGATTGACATGGGGCACATCCTTTGACATATTTGTGGATGAATTGAGCAAGGCCTGGCCACCAAAATTCAGTGGCAACAAGCTGGCAAGTTTTAAGGTATCCAGGGTGTCCAGCAGAGGTGTGATCATGGTGGCATTTGACAATAGATTGGCAGAGGTTGGGGGGAACATAGACTCATTGTTGGAAAGTTGGAATGCCAGCATCATATTGCCAGTCAGAGAGATGGGAGCAGAATTGGGCAGAGATGTCACTGGTGGTAGCATGCAGGGCATCCAGGACAAGGGGATCTGAGGCAGAGGAGGCAGCTAGTTTGTTTTGAAGGGAGGTGTCAATTATGTTGACAAAGAGGGTGTCAGGAAGGAGGGTGACATTGTTGTTGTCATCATCAGTGGGTGGGAGGAGATCTGGTTGGTGAGAAAGAGCATCTGGTGCTGCAAGGGAGGTACCAGGGACATGGGTAAGGTGGAGGTCGAAGTCTGAGATGTTGAGTAACCAATGAGCTTGTCATTGATTGAGTTTTTGGGGTTGGCAGAAGTATGTGAGGTTTTTGTGATCTGTGAAGACTTCGACAGGGAAGGGGGATCCTTGGAGGTAGTGGTGCCAGGCTTTGAGACTGTGAATGACAGCGAGGAGTTCCCTATCATAGATATTGTAGTTGCATTCAGTGGAAGAGAAAGATTGTGAGAGGTAAGAACATGAATGCCAATCACTGTTGGCATCAGTTTGGAGAAGGACTCCACCAGAGGCGTATTTGGAGGTGTTGGTAGCAATGGCAAAGGGGCAGGCAGGATCAGGGAGATGGAGGATTGGATGACCAAGGAACAATTGTTTGAGTTCATTGAAGGACTGTTGGCAGCTGGGAGACCAGTCCTAGGGTTGGTTCTTTTTCATGAGGTCAAGGAGGGGGCATGCAATGTTGGAATAGTTGGGGATGAAACATTGATAGAAGTTGGCAAATCCTAAGAAGGAGTGGATGTCTCTGACCTTGGCAGGGGTTGGCCATTCACGAATGCCATCTAGTTTCACTGGGTCCATGGCAAGTTCATTAGGGCAAACAATCCTTCTGAGGTATTCAACTTTGTCTGCAGCAAACTTGCATTTATTGAGTTTGAGATGGAGGTCTAACTTGGTCATGCATTGGAGAACTTGTTTGGTTCGTTCCTCATGGGTTTTGGCATCAGGGGAGAAGATGAGGAGATCATCCATGTAGATGACTAGCTATCCTTCTGTGATCATATCTTGGAAGGAGTTGTTCATGAAGTGTTGGAAAGTGGCAGGGGAGTTGCAAAGACCAAAGAACATGATGGTTGGTTCAAATAGTCCTTTGTGGGTGATGAATGCTGCCTTCCATTGGTGACCATCCTTGATATGGATGTTGTTGTAACCCCAATGGACATTGAACTTGGTAAAGACCTTGGCACCTTTGAGTTTGTTGACAAGGTCAGATATGAGGGGAAGGGGGTAGGCATTGTGGATGGTATGTTCATTGACATATTGATAGTACTGGCAGGGATGGAGACCACTGTCCTTCTTTTTAATGAAGAAAAAGGGTGCAGCTTGAGGGGAGTTGGATGGATGAATCTTTCCTGCCTTGAAGTTCTCATCAAGGAAAGCTTCTGTGACAGCCTTCTCATCAGGAGAGAGTGGGTAAAGTTTGCTGATTTTTGAGGTGAAGGAGTCATCAAGGTTGATTTTGTGGTCATAGGATCAGCTAGGGGGAACATGGTCAGTCACTTCTTTGGAGAAGACAGAGGAAAAGGCAGAGTATTTGGGTGGGAGAGTCACTTTTGGTTTGGCTTTTTCAGCTGCCATAGCCAGTTCCATGGACATTGTGAGTTTGTTATGATTCATTTCTTTTCCTAGTATGATAGACTGGCCTGACCCAGTACCTTTTACTTTCTTTAGAGTGCTCTAGAACATGCAATGTGTTCATCGCACACCTTTCAGTTCCACTTTCTATTCTTGTTATCTATGCTTCTGTTTCTCATGGAAGGTTCTATCTTCATTTGCCTAGTAACAAACCTTCCATGACCTTCTATTAGTTTTCATTCTTTGCAGTACTTAAGCCATTGCTCTACTCAATGTATCCTTAGCTTAATCCTGCTCAATCTTACCCTCTGACCTCTTCAAATCCTTGAACTCCTTCATTGACCTCATTGTCAGACAATTCTCTTGAACTCTTTTGTCGACTTCATTGTCGGACGACTCTCTTAAAACTCCTTCATCGACTTCATCGTTGGACGACTCTCTTGATCTCCTTCATCAACCTTGTCACTGGACAACCCCCTTGACCTTCTGCTAAGTTCTCTTGGCTGAATACCTTGAACCTTTGACCCACGACTAGTTCTTTGAGCCTATGCTCATTCCTACCCGGACCAAGTGTAACAAAAGGATTAAGCTCCTCTTTTCAAGCTACCATCACTGTAGTCTCTCACCATTTCCTCCCCTTGAACACCAGGAGCCCTTGAAAGGGCACTATGACACTCTTATCAAGTCCCCTCAGAATCTCCCCCCTCCACCGAACACTCCAATGAAGAAACCTTTGTCCCTGCCCCAGACGTCTCTTTCAGGGAACCAACACCACCTCTTCCCACCCCCATCATAACCAGACCTCTCCTCCTTCCTTCCCCATCCTCTACTCCCATTCCTCCTCGACAGTTCGTTCCCTCACACCCACTTCCTCCCTTCCTCCCCCCACAACCACCTTGTCCCACCATGACCTCAAAACCAGTCAAACTTCGCATTGGTACCCCTGAAAACTTTGATGGCAACTACACCAAAGCCATGATCTGGTTGGACTCTGTCTGAACCTACCTCCTTGTCAATGAAGAAGTCTATACCACAGATGCTAAGAAGATCACCTTCGCCCTCTTGTATATGACTAAGGGAGCTGCCCTTACTTGGGCCTCCTCCTTCCAAAAAGCTGCTCTCAGTGCAAACAAAGGCTTTGGGACCTACACAGACTTTATTATGGAATTCAACACCACCTTCGAACACAAGGACACTGCTGCCCTCTCTATCACCTGGCTCTCTTCTACCAAGATGGAAGGAAAGCCCTCTCTCTCCAACCTCACCAAAAATATCTCTGAATTCCAAAATCACATTCAGATCAGCAGGATCACCAACCAAAACATCCTCATCAGATACTTCTCCACTGGCATCTATGTCAAACTCATGTGTGGCATCATGTCTATGGACACCATCCCCACCAAAATCAATGAATGGTATGCCAAAGCCACCCACTTCCTCACCCAATGGGGAAGAGCTGATGACATGGCAAAACAAGGCAAGACCAACCTCCCCTACCATTCGTTCTCCTCCTCCTCCTCCCACCCCCAGAAAGACCCTGATGCCATGGATGTTGATGCTATCAAAGTATCTAAGTTGACCCCAGAAGAACGAAAACACTGTATTGCTAAAGGACTCTGTTTCTGCTGCTGAAAACCTGGACACCTCTCTGGTGACTGCCCCAACTTCTCTTCCCAGCCGAAGCAAACCAGAGAAAGGAAAGTTAGAAAAGTCAAAGAAGTCCCAAGGCTAGTAGAAGTTGAGGATGATGACAAAGAAGAAACTGTAGCAAGGATCTCCTTTGTCACACCCAACAAGGATTTTTAGAATGGAGACCTTCCCCAATGCAAGGCTCTCCCTCTTTTATGTGTGCTCCTGTACTTGTATTGTCGATTACCAAGCAGTCTATGCAAATCCCCATTGAAATCGTCAAACCATCGCACTTAAAAGCCATTGGAACTTGTGCTCTCGTTGATTCCAGAGTGCAAATCTCTTGCATCGACTGGGACTTTGTTCAAAAACATTGTCTCCCGAAAGAACGACTCCTCTCTCCCATCGCCATCAAGAATGTTGACCAATCCTTGAACAAGAACAGTCTTATCCGTTTTTCCACCACGCTCTATGTCTGCATCAGACAGCTCATGCACCATGTCACGTTCTACATCCTCAACTGTGGAAAAGAGAACATAATCCTCAGACTCCCCTGGCTTAGACAAGCCAATCCCACCATCGACTGGATCAAATGAGAACTATCCATCCCCCTCAGCTCCGACCAATCCAAGGAGATATACTACAACCATACCAAACCAACTCCTACCCCCCAGACACCAATCCCTTGCCCACCCCAACATGTACAAGTTGACTCCATCTGGGATGGACACCTCTACGACTACATAAAGAAGGACACTGAAGCCCAATACCTCCAATGAGCAAATGACAATCAAATCATCAATCAAATCATGCGTTGCAGATCTCGCTTCATTCCCTCTGCCACCATCGCCAAACTCACAACAGCAACAGAGCTAGCCATGGCCGCCGAAAAGGCCAAACCAAAAGCAACCCTCCCACGTGAATACTTGTCCTTCACCTCTGTCTTCTTGAAAGAAGCAACCAACCACATTCCCCCCAGCTGACCCTATGACCATGAAATCAACCTCAATGACTCCTTCACCCTGAAAGTTGGCAAACTCTACCCCCTTTCCCCTGATGAGAAGGCTGCTACTGAAGCATTCCTCAATGAGAACCTCAAGGCAGGAAAGATTCGTCCATCCAACTCCCCCCAGGCTGCCCCCTTCTTCTTTGTTAAAAAGAAAGATGGTGGCCTTTAACCCTGCCTAGACTATCACTATGTCAATGAACATACCATCCACAATGCCTACCCTCTCCCCCTCATCCGACCTCATTGATAAACTTAAAGGTGTCAAAACCTTTACCAAATTCGATGTTTGTTGGGGATACAACAACATCCACATCAAAGATGGTCACCAATGGAAAGTGGCATTCATCACCCACAAAGGACTGTTTGAACCAACAGTCATGTTCTTTGGTCTTTGCAACTCCCCCACCACCTTCCAATGATTCATGAATGACTTCTTCTGCAATATGATCGCAGAAGGATGGCTAGTCATTTTCATGGACAATCTCCTCATTTTCTCCCCTGATGCCAAAACCCACGAGGAACAAACTAAATGAGTACTCCAATGCATGACCAAGTTAGATCTTCACCTTAAACTTGAAAAATGCATGTTCACTACCAACAAGGTTGAATACCTTGGCATGATCGTACACCCTGATGAGCTTGCCATGGACCCAGTAAAACTGGATGGCATTCATGAATGGCCAATCCCAGCCAAAGTCAAAGACGTCCAATCCTTCTTAGGATTTGCCAACTTTTACTGATGCTTTATTCCCAACTACTCTAATGTCACATGCCCCCTCCTAGACCTCACAAAGAAAAACCAACCCTGGGACTGGTCTCCCAGTTGCCAACAATCCTTTGATGAACTCAAACGACTGTTCCTCAGTCAACCAATCCTCCATCTCCCAGACCCTGCCTGCCCCTTTGCCATCACCACTGATGCCTCCAAATATGCCTCTGGTGGAGAGTCCTCCTCCAAATAGATGCCAATGGAGATTGGCATCCTTGTTCCTATCTCTCACGATCCTTCTCCTCCACAAACACAACTATGACATCTATGACAGGGAACTCCTCTCCGTCATTCATGGCCTCAAAGCCTGGTGCCACTACCTCCAAGAATCCCCCTTCCCTGTCAAAGTCTTCACCGATCACAAAAACCTCACATACTTCTGCCAACCTCAGAAACTCAACCAACGACAGGCTTGTTGGTTGCTTGATATCTCAGACTTTGACCTCCACTTAACCCATGTCCCTGGTACCTCTCTTGCTGCACCGGATGCCCTTTCTCACTGCCCAGATCTTCTCCCACCAACTGATGAGGATAACGACAATGTAACCCTCCTTCCTGACACTCTTTTTGTCAACCTCATTGACACCTCCCTCCAAACCAAACTGGCTGCCTCCTCCGCTTCAGACCCCCTTGTCCTAGATGTGCTATGTGCCACCACTGGCAACATTCCTGCCCGATTCTGCTCTCATCTCTCCAACTGGCAATATGATGCTGGCGTCCTCACCTTCCAAGGACATGTCTATGTCCCTCCTGACCTTTGCTGCTCCATTGTTGAATGACACCATGATCACACCTCTGCTGGTCACCCTGGATATCTCAAAACTCATCAACTTGTTGCCGCTGAATTTTGGTGGCCTGGCCTTGCTCAGTTTGTGCGAAAATATGTCAAAGGATGCGCCCTCTGTCAATCCTCCAAAGTGAACACCCATCCTACCTCCCCCCCCCTCTCCCCCATCATTTCCTCCTCCTCTATCCCTTTCTGGCAGATCTTATGTGACCTCATCACTGACCTCCCTGTCTCCTCTGGCTTTGACAGTCTTTTGGTCGTGGTTGACCATGGGCTTACTAAGGGGGTGATTCTCTGTCCTACCAAGAAATCCATCTCCACTGAAGGAATTGCCTCCCTCTTTTTCCACAAAGTCTACACCTGATTCAGCCTCTATGACAAGATCATCTTGGACCATGGACCCCAGTTTGCCTCCTCTTTTGCAAAAGAACTTGGACAACTCCTCAGATACAACCTCTCCCTCTCCATTGCATACCACCCTCAATCTGATGGAGAAACCAAGCAGGTAAACCAAGAAGTAGAAACCTATCTTCAGATCTTCTGTGGTAATTCCCCCTCCACATGGTCAGACCTCATCTCCCATGCTGAATTCGCACATAATCACTGTCCTCATTCCATCACAACTAAATCCCCATTCTTCCTCATGATGGGATTTGAACCCCGCCCCCTCCCCACTATCATCACCGAAACCAATCTTCCTGCAGTCAAAGAATGACTCAAACTCCTCTCTGCAGCTAGAGACAAAGCCCTGGTGGCCCATGAACTTGCCAGACAAGTCATGAAATCCCATTTCCATGGAAAGTTTACCCCCTTCCATAAAGGTGACAAAGTGTGGCTAGAAGCCCGAAACCTAAAATGCCTTATCTCCCACCCAAAATTCACCCCCAAGCAAGAAGGCCCATTTACCATTACCCAGGTCCTCTCTTCCCTTACTTATAAACTCCACCTCCCACACACATGGAAAATACACCTGGTCTTCCACACATCCCTGTTATCACCCTATTGCAAAAATGACATACACAGACTGAACTTCCCCTCCCCTCCACCTGACCTTATCAACAGAGAAGAGGAATACGAAATGGAAAAGATTATCTGACATTGTGGAACTCCAAACAACCGAAAATTCCTAGTCCAATGGAAGGGATATTCAGCCGAAGAAGACTCCTGGTTACCTGAATCGGAGTTTAACCATGCCAAGGAAATCCTATCCAAGTATAAAACTCTCCACCCTCTTGTCTTTCCCTCCTCATCCTTTGCACCACCTACAAAACCCAAACATGTCTGCTCCTGCTAGATCTCCCTCTCCCACTACTGCTACCATCGGCTGGACCACCCCCCTACTCTATCAAATCCAAGGCCTTGATTCCACTAATTACAACCTGGGCATTCCCTGACCTATGTCTCCCCCTCTACGTCTTCCTGCTGTCGACCTGAACCCAGTTGTCTCCATAGAACTACCACTCTACGCCCAATGCATCTGTCCTGACCCCTTCCCCATCACCAAACAATCTTCACTCTTGCTCCTCCTTGAAACCCCCCATCTCCTTACCCCCCTTTGCACCCATTTAGAACCTTTCTTTCCCCTTGATACCCTCCTTCTCCTTTTCCAAGAAATCCATAACCTCTACCCCCTTGCCAACCAGATGTCTGACTACCCCACAGAACACATTGCCACCCTCCACGAAATCTGTACAGAGTTAACCAACCTTGTCCTTTCTGTCATGCACCAACTGAAGATGGACAAACTAGCCAAGGATGTCCTACATTATATCTGAGAACTTGACGAATGATGCCACCTCTGCCAGAACCCATCCCCAGAAGCCTCTGAAGAACCTCTCACCCTCAAGGAACTAGCTGTTATGGAATGAACAGAAGTTAGTTGGGAAGGACAATGTAATGTACCTCTTCCCCTGACCATTACCTCTACAATCAAGCATGCTTCCATTGCCACCGACTTTCCCATATCCACATCAACTGTCCATATTACGTCTGCCCCCATTGTGCTCGTCACCGTCCTGGTCACACCCAACATAGCTGTCCTCACTGTCCTCATCCTTGCACCCTTAACCCTGTAAACTCTTCTTCCTCTTCTGCTTCTTCCACACATTCTAGACGTTCTGGTCTGGCACCACCCTAACCCCTTGTCAAACGACTCTCCAATCCCCTGTCCTCTGGCTCTGGTTCTGCTCCTAGACAGGTCCCTCCCCCATCCTATTGTTGTCACCGAACCCCTCACCCTCGTCAACACCATTGTTGTCCCTCCCCTGATCCCAAACTCACCAACTTAGACTTAAACGATAATAACCCAGGATATGATGACTCGGCATATGCCAACATGACTGGTTCTCCTGGAGGAGACAGATGTATGGATTTCTGATTCTTTCTTTTAATTTTATTCTTCATTGTAGCTTCAAATGTACTCCAGAGGTAATGTTACGATTCGTTTCTTTTCCTAGTATGATAGACCAGCCCGACCCAGTACCTTTTACTTTCTTTAGAGTGCTCTAGAACATGCAACATGTTCATCGCACACCTTTCAGTTCCACTTTCTATTCTTGTTATCTATGCTTCTGTTTCTCATGGAAGGTTCTATCTTCATTTGCCTAGTAACAAACCTTCCATGACCTTCTATTAGTTTTCATTCTTTGCAGTACTTAAGCCATTGCTCTACTCAATGTATCCTTAGCTTAATCCTGCTCAATCTTACCCTCTGACCTCTTCGAATCCTTGGACTCCTTCGTTGACCTCATTGTTGGACAATTCTCTTGAACTCTGTCATCAACTTCATTGTTGGACAACTCTCTTAAAACTCCTTTGTCAACTTCATTGTTGGACAACTCTCTTGATCTCCTTTGTTGACCTTGTCGCTGGACGACCCCCTTGACCTTCTGCTAAGTTCTCTTGGCTGAATACCTTGAACCTTTGACCCACAACTAGTTCTTTGAGCCTACACTTGTTCCTACCCAGACCAAGCATAACAGAGTTTGGCAATAGTGGCAGAGGGAATGAAGCAGGATCCACAATGAATGATTTGATTGATGATGTGGTTGTTGTTGGCTCGTAGGAGGTATTGGGCTTTGGTTTTCTTCTTCATATAGTTGTAGAGTTGTCCATCCCAGATGGAATCAACCTGTACATGGCAAGGTGGGCAAGTGGTTGGCGTTTGGGGGGTGGGGAATGGTTTGGTATGGTTGTAGTACAGATCTTTGGATTGATCAGAGTCAAGGGGAATAGATAATTCTCGTTTGACCCAGTCAATGGTGGGGTTGGCTTGTTTAAGCCAGGGGAGTCCAAGGATTACATTCTCTTTTCCACAGTTAAGGATGTAGAACGTGACACGATGTATGAGTTGACCAATGTGGACATAAAGCATGGTGGAGAAACAGATAAGACCATTTTTGTTCAAGGATTGGTTGACATTTTGGACAGCAATGGGGGAGGAGAGTTGTTCTTTTGGGAGACAATGTTTTTGAACAAAGTCCCAGTCAATGCAAGAGATTTGTGCTCCAGAGTCAATGAGAGTGTGGGTTCCAATGGCTTTTAGGTGTGATGGTTTGACAATTTTGATGGGGATCTGCATGGATTGCTTTGTAATCAACAACACAAGTACAGAGGTGCATGTAAAAGAGGGAGAGCCTTGTGTTGGGGAAGGTCTCCACTCTAAAAATCCTCATTTGGTGAAATGAAGGAGATTCTAGCCATGGTTTCTTCTTTGTCATTGTCCTCAACTTCTACTAGCCTTGGGACTTCTTTGACCTTCCTAACCTTCCTTTCTCTGGCTTTCTTTGGCTGAGAAAGGAAGTGGGGGCAGTCACCTGAGAAATGTCCAGGTTTGTGGCAGCAGAAACAAAATCCTTTGATGATACAATGTTTTCTTTCTTCTGGGGTCATCTTAGACACTTTGATAGCATCAATGTCCATGGCATCAGGGTCTTTCTGGGGATGGGAGGAGGAGGAGGAGGAGGAGAACAAATGGTAGGGGAGGTTTGTCTTGCCTTGTTTTGCCATGTCATCAGCCCTTCCCCATTGGGTGAGGAAGTGGGTGGCTTTGGTGTACCACTCATCAATTTTGGTGGGAATGGTGTCCATAGACATGATATGGCACATGAGTTTGACATAGATACTGGTGGAGAAGTATCCAATGAGGATGTTTTGGTCAGTGATTCTGCTGATCTGGACATGGTTTCAGAATTCAGAAATGTATTTAGTGAGGTCAGAGAGAGAGGGTTTTTCTTCCATCTTGGTAGTGGAGAGCCATGGGATGGAGAGGGTGGCAGTGTCCCTGTGTTCAAAGGTGGTGTTGAACTCTTTTATAAAGTCCTCATAGGTCCCAAAGCCCTTGTTGGCATTGAGAATGGTTTTTCGAAAAGAGGAGGCCCAAGTAAGGGCAGCTCCCTTGGTCATGTATGAAAGGGTGAAGGTAATCCTCTTAGTGTTGGTGGTGTAGACTTCTTCATTGACAAGGAGGTAGGTTCGGACAGAGTCCAACCAGATTGTAGCTTTGGCATAGTTGCCATCAAAGTATTCGGGGGTACCAATGCAGAGTTCAACTGGTTTTGATGTCATGATGGAGCAGGGTGGTTGTGAGGGGAGGAAGGGGGGAAGTGGATGTGAGGGAACAAACTGTCAAGGGGAAATGGGGGTAGAAGGGGGTTGGGGAGGGAGGAGAGGTCTGGTTACAATGGAGGTGGGGAGGGGTGGCGTGGATTCCCTGAAAGAGATATCTGGGGTTGGAACAAAGGTTTTCTCAAGGAAGTCAAGAGGGACGTTGAAATCCTTGTTAGAGTGTTCAGTGGAGGGGGGAGATTCTGAGGGGACTTGATAAGAATGTTGTAGTGCCCTTTCTAGAGCTCTGGGTATTCAAGGGGAGGAAATGGTGGGAAACTACAATGATGGTAGCCTGAAAGAGTAGCTTAGTCCTTTTGTTACACTTGGTCTGGGTAGGAATGAGCATAGGTTCAAAGAATTAACAATGAAGTCAAGGGTTCAATGATGTGTGGACAAGGAGGCTTGCCAGAGGGTTAAGGGTTCAGTTGACATTAAAGGTTGACAGGATTCAAGGAGTTTGTCCAATGATGAGGTTAACAAAGGAGTTCAAAGAGTTTCGAGGAGGTTGTCTGATGATGAAGTTGATGAAGGAGTTCAAAGGAGGTCAAAGGGGATCAAGGTAAGATTGAGCAGGACTAAGCTGGAGATACATTGAGTATAACAACAGCTTAAGTACTGTGAGGAATAGAAACTAATGGAAGGTTATAGAAGGTTCATTACTAAGCAAACAAAGATAGAACCTTTTATGAGAAACAGAAGCAAAGATAGCAAGAATAGAGAATGGAAATGAATGGTGTGCAACAAACATGTTGTATGTTCTAGAGCACTCTAAGGAAGGAAAGAGGTACCGGGTTGGGCTGGTCTATCATACACAGAAGTGAATTGTAACACTTCTCCTCCCCTACATCTCCCCACTCTCAATCCCAACCCAGTCATCTCTGTTGAGTTACCTCTTTATGCTCAGTGCATCTGCCCCGACGACTTCCCTATTACTGAACAATCATCCTTAATGCTCCTTCTTGAAACCCCTCATCTTATTACCCCCCTCCATGCTCACTTAGAACTATTCTCCCCCCTCAATACTTTACTCCTTCTTTTTCAAGAGATCCACAGCCTCTATCCCCTTGCCAACCAGATGTCTGACTACCCTATGGAACACATCGCCACCCTCCATGAAACCTGTACTGAGTTGACCAACCTTGTCCTTTCCATCATGCACCAATTGGAAATGGACAAGCTAGCCAAGGATGTTCTACATTATACCCAAGAGCTTGACAAACGCCACCACCTACACCAAAACCCATCCCCAGAAGCCTCTGAGGAACCCCTCACCCTCGAGGAACTAGCCATTATGGAATGAGCCAAAGTCAGTTGGAAAGGACAATGTAACATACCCCTTTCCCCTGACCATTACCTCTACAGTCAAGTATGTTTCCATTGCCACTGACTCTTGCACATCTGCATCAACTGCCCATACTATGTCTGCCTGCACTGTGCTCATCACTGCCCTGGTCACATCCAACATTGCTGCCCTCATCATCCTCAACCATGTACCCTCAACCCAGTAAACTCCTCTTCCTCCTCTTTGGCTTCCTTAACACACTCTAGGTGCTCTGGCTTCACTCCTCCATCCCCACCCCAGCCTCTTGTTGAACAACTCTCCAACCCCCTGTCCTCCAGCTCAAACACAGCTCCTAGACAAGTTCCCCCCCCCATTTTATCACCATTGTCAACCCCTCCATCCCTGCCACCATCATCATTGCCCCTCTCCTGATCCCAAACTCGCTGACTTAGACCTGAACAACAATGACCCAGGGTATGATGACTCAGCTTATGCCAACATGACTGGTTCCCCTGGCAGAGACAGGTGTATGGATCTCTAATTCTTTCTTAAATCCTTTTCTTTGATTCTTCTCTTTGATTCATTTCTTTGATTTATTCTTCATCGTAACTTTGAATATACTCTGGGGGTAATGTTATGATTCACTTCTGTGTACAATAGACCAGCACAACCCAGTATCTTTTCCTTCTTTAGAGTGCTCTAGAACATACAATGTGTTCATCACACACCATTTATTTCCATTCTCTATTCTTGCTATCTTTGCTTCTGTTTCTCATGGAAGGTTCTATCTTCATTTGCTTAGTAACAAATCTTCCATAACCTTCCATTAATTTCCATTCTTTGCAGTACTTAAGCTGTTGTTATACTTGATGTATCTCCAGCTTAGTCCTGCTCAATCTTACCTTGATCTCCTCAAATCTCTGAAACCCTTCATCAACTTCATCATTGGATGATCTCCTCAAATCTCTCTGAAACCCTTTGTCAACTCCATTGTTGGAAGACCCCCTCTAAATCTCATTGACTTCTATCATCAACCAAACCCTTGACCCTCTGGCAAGCCTCTTGCCTGTATACCTTTGACCCCTTGACTTTGTTGTTATTCCTTTGACCCCTTGACTTCATTGTTATTCCTTTGAGCCTACACTCATTCCTACCCAGACCAAGCATAACAACTTCCTTAGCCAATTCCAGAAAGCCAATGACATTGCACGATCTAGCCGAAACCCCTCCCACACTCCATACTGTGCTTTCCAATCACACTCCCACACTTGACCTACATGTGATCCTAATGCAATGGAAGCCGATGCTATCCAAATCAGGAAATTAACCCCAGAAGAACATAAATGCTGTTTTGAAAAGGGGTTATGCCTCTGATGTCATCAACCTGGACATAATGCAAACAAATGCATCAAGTTCCCCAGTCACCCCACCAGAAACATCTGACAAGCTACTACCACCACCACCATAGAAGAACTCAAAGAATGTGACAATAACAACATGGAAGTCAACTGTGTCTTGGGTTTTTAGAGAGGAGGTCCAACCCAATGCAGGCCTCCTCCTCAACTAGATATGCTCCTGTACTTATCTCTCAAAATGATCGAAATGCTATTTATCTCCCTGTTTCAATCCTGAGCACATCCCAAGATGTTGAAATCCAAGCACTGGTAGATTCTGGTGCAACTATCTCCTGCATTGATTGGCACTTTGCCAAAAGATGGAAACTTCCTCTCAAAAGACTTCCCACCCCCATTCCTGTCAGAAATGTTGACCAAACCCAAAACCAGAATGGTGACATCAAATTCACTACCTATATCCCAATACACCTTGACAAAGTCACCCAAAGAATCTGCTTCCATGTAATGCACTGTGGAAGGGAAAACATCATCCTAGAACACCCTTGGCTAAAAGAAACCAACCCCACAATCAATTGGACCAAAGGGACTGTAACAATCCCTGAAGAACAAGATCAAACCAAAGAACTATATGATTCCAAAACCTCTCTCCACCCTATGAACCATACTCTGCTAAATCTAGATTGTAAAGAAAGTCTACTTTGTCGATACCTAGACCAAGAAGGACCTTTGGACTTTTGCAAACGAGCCATGATGAATCAGGTCACCCATTGAACCATCTGATTTGGATTCCAACATCCATTCAAAGAAAGTTATGTCTGAGCCTTTACCACCACAACCAAGCTAGCCATTGAGGCAAAAAATACCAACACTGTCACCCTCCCCTCCAAATACAAAGAGTTCAAAGAAGTATTCTCAGAAAACACTGCTCATTGCCTTCCCCCCTCCCAATCATATGATCACAAAATAAACCTCAATGAAACCTTCATACCTAAGGTTTCCAAAATCTATCCCCTTACCCCTGAAGAACAAAAAGCCACAGATGACTTCATTGATGAAAATCTCAAATCTGGAAAAATCTGTCCAACAACTCATGTTGTAACCAATGCAGATGCTGCAGTCATCATACCCTCAATTGCAGACATCATCACTGTGACCACTGTAAACATCACACCCCATGGCATCCCCATTGCTCTTGCCCTCACCACCCTTGTCCTCAGTGCACCAACAATTTGGGAGTCAACCTGGACAACATCCCTGCTATCAACCACCAAGGTTGTAAGAAATGTGGCTCTGCACACAGTCACCAATTCAGATGCAACAACTACTACCACAGATGGCAGGATAACAGATGGGGAGATGAAGAAGCCTGGACCCAGAATGATGTCATTACCAACAAAGATGTCACCTTTGACTAAAGCAAATCCAGTGGCTTTGCCATATGAAGGGGGTAATGTTATGATTCACAATACCCCCCTATCTTTTCTTTCCATGTTACATAACAATCTTTCTCAGTCCTCTTTTGATTCTTTTGCTATGCAACATGGTGATATTAATCTCCCTTCATGTTCTAGACTTCACTGTGTCTATTTACACCTACTATCTATTTTTACATAGAGATCTCTGATCCTATTCCTATGCATTTCCCTTCATGCAGCCCATGCTATTTATTACTCTCATTTCCCATCATCATTCATAGCCTTTGATTGCAGCACCTCTGCATAGTTTTGCATAGGATTATACTTAGTTTACACAGCCTTAGGGCTATCTGCTGACTCCAGGTGACTTAGTATGACTGGCATCTCTTAGTTAAATACTGGCCACTCATGTACAGTAAACTCTAAGCAATTCCTACCTTAGGTTTTCGCCTTCACCTCCCTAGTCCTCCTCTGAGCTCATCCCTAAGCTGGCCTTAGTGCCTCCTTATCATTGTTCTTACACTGAGCAACAAAACCATTGCAATGTTTGCTAGTTTTGTAATGTGTACAATATAACAAGTCGTGGCGTGGGAATACCGCTTAGCACTAGTGGGGTGAAATGTAGGAATCACTCCTGGCTATCTATCACACCCTGGGTCATGTGATTCGGCTGAGAGGCGGTGGAGATATGACCATTTTAAACCCACTATGTCATTGTAACAATTTTGTTGCTGATATAATATAGAGTGAGTTTGATATGTTCTGATGGGTGCTGACATAATAAATGAGTCATGTGACCTAGAATAAGTTCAACACAATGTAAATACATCAAAACATCACTCTTGTTTCACTTCCACCATCATGAAATCCCTAACCCCTATTCAAACCAACCAAATCATTTCTTTCTTGGATTTGGGGCAATCTACTTGTCAAATATCTAATTCTACTGGTGTCCACCATTCCACTATCAGCAGAATTCACTCTAGACTTTGTCCTGACCTGGCTAAATCCTCTGGTGGTCGTCCTTCCCTCATAACACCCACTGACACACATCATGCCATCTGTTATGCTTGGTCCAGGTAGGAACGAGCGTAGGCTCAAAGAACTAACTGAGGGTCAAGGGTTCGAAGGATTCGGTCAAGGGATGTTTGCCGAATAGTCAAAGAGGGTCGTCCGAAGAAGAGTCGATGAAGGGTTCAAGGGTTCGTCCGACGATAAGTTGATGAGAGGTTCAAGGATTCGTCCAACGATGAGTCGATGAGAAGTTCAAGGATTCGTCCAACGATGAGTCGACGAGAGGTTCAAGGAGATCGTCCGACAAAGAGTCGACGAGGGAGTCAAGGAGTTCAAGGTAGAATTGAGCAGGACTAAGCTGGAGTTACATCGAGTAAGACGATGGCTTAAGTACTGTGAAGGATAGA
>JBBPLE010000642.1:0-17741 GCA_038089675.1 Boletales sp. KT-2023b | reverse complement strand
AGTGTCGTTCAAGTAGGCTATTATGCACTATTATCAAAACCATTTATTGGGCTATTCTCGTCATTTGTAGTTGCTGAGAATCTGCAAGAAAGTCGAAACTCCGACTGTGCCGAATCTGTGCCGAACCTGGGCCGAAATTGCCAGATCATGTGATTGCATTCACAAAACGACTAAGTATACAACCATTGTTTGCAGCACCAAAAAAATATATATATAACTGTAACACGAGTGTGAGGGCCTGCTTTTTCTCTTCCCAGCAACATCCCCACCATTGCTATGCCTCAGCCTTCACAAAAAAAATCATCCTTTTGGCACTTGAGCAATTAGAATACAAGGTATTGCTTGCATGAATCAGAAACTTACAATGGCAGCTGGAGGGATCTTCCAACAAATCTTTGGATAGCAATGTTGGCAGCATTCTACTCATCACTCCTCCCAGTCCCATCACACCCCTCTTGACCCCCTTCAGAATCAACAGTGATTTTGAATCAATTAGCTTGATGGACACAGAGATTGCCAAGGAACATCAATTCCAAACACTGTTGGAGGCAATTAGAGCATTCAAGGACAAAGTACAGCTTGCTCATACCCTGCAGGAATGTATACCACAGCTTTGTGCACCACAACTTCACCTACTTCAGCACTTTGCTGACTTTCGCCCCCATCTTTTTTGTCATAAACTTTGTGTTGATCCCAACATCTTCAACCAAATCCTGGATCAAATTAGTGATCATGACGTGTTCAAATCAAGGGGGAATCACTCACAACTTCCCATTGCAATCCAACTTGTGATCTTCTTAAACTGAGCCAGCCACTATGGAAACACAGTATCCACACAAGATGTTGCACAGTGGGCAGGTGTATCTGTTGGATTGGTAATAAACTGTACAAACCAAGTGATGGTTGCATTACTTGCCCAGCATGACGACTTTGTCTCCATTCCTAATATTGATACATGTGATGCTGAGCGTGCATGTACGTTTGTTGGGGTGAGGTCTTGTGAAGCCTGGAGGAGGGGGATTTTTGCTGCAGATGGTTCAACATTCAATCTATTTGCAAAGCCTTCACTCTATGGTGATATATTCATTGACTAAAAGGGACGGTATTCAATGAATTGTCAGGTATGAGGAATGTGCACCTGATTGGTCAACTGGAAGCTGACATTTGCTGTTGGTAGCTTGTTGTGATGTTGCACAATCTTCTGATCATTGATTACAGGTTGGGTCATCCTGGAAGTGTACATGACACATACACCTTTCAAGGAACTCAGTTAGCACAAGAACTGGACTTACTTCCAAATGGGCATTGGATCTGGGCCAATAGCACATACCCAACACAAGAGTGGTGTGTAATGCCATTTAAAGCTATGCATGGCAGGCCACTATCATGGCTACAAAAATTTTATAACTGCTATTTGTCAAAAGTCAGCACAAATTTCCTGTGTGAAGTGTAGAACTCACAATCATTCACAGGTTTGCGTGTGTGTAGAACATGCTTTCACTGTGCTGAAGGGATGGTTTCAGTCACTCCATGAGCTGCATTTGCAAATCTGTACTCACAAGGACATCAAATATGCTGTACATTGGATCTGGTGTTGCCTTATCCTGCACAACATGATAATCAGGTTCGAAGAACTAAATGGGAAAGAAATGTCACTAGGCTGGGCATGGGCAGAGATGAGCAAAGTATCCTGTGAAGTCGAACAAGTTGTTGCAGTGGTTCCCATGGGTATGCCAGGGCAGCAATTCCACATCCAGTTGATGCGGAGTCTATTTGTGGCTCTGGGAAGAGATGATTATGTCATCAATGATGGAGTGGACTAGATAATGAACATGAATGTAATTGTGGCAGAGAAGAGTTACATCTTGTGCTACATTTGGATGTTGATGATGCAGATCCAGTCTGAAAGAATGGCAGTAATATGGAAAATACTGATGGCGAAAAAAAGCACATACAATTAATGAAACAAAGACCTATTCTGCAGGATGAGGTTGATCAGACTTGGAGGACATGTTGGGCATACTGGGAACAGCAGTAGATGGGATGGAGGGCACAAAAGTAGTTGATGACGAAAGGCTGGGTGTTGTTGACACAATAGCCACTGCAGTGGACGAGCTTGGGATAGGAGTGGTGGAGGGACTAGCAAATGGCAATCCAGGAAGGGGAGTGGGAGCAGATGCAGCAGTGGTAAACAGCAATCCAGAAACAGACTGGTTGGACATCATTTGCACCTGTGGAACAACTGCCACCATCATTTGCCATTGTTGCAACTGCATCTGCATTCATAGCAGCTCGATCTGCTGGGCGATCTTGTGTGACTCCTCCTTATGCAGCTTGATGTCAAGTAATTTCAGCCTTTCCTCCTGTTCAGATTCGGATTTCCTAAACTCAAGCTTGGCATGTTGGTTATCCAGCTCTTGCTGGCATATTGCTGCGGTATACCACAGGTTTCTTCCTGAGGGGGCTGAAGGATCAGCTGCGATGAGTTTCTCACCAAGCTTCTCGAGTTTCTCCAGCTTCGAGTTAAGCTGACTTCCAAGTGGACTCCCAGAAGCTGGGACTTTTTTTGCAGCTGAAGAAGCACCTCGGCTGGCAGTGGCTGATGAAGTGGAGGAACTAGGTGAGCAGCTGTATGGCACAAATGTGCTTCGTCTGTCTTGCATTGGTGTCTTCCCCTTGGACCTGATAGACAACAGCGTGAATTGCCGATCAGAGCCAGATTCTTGATGAGCATCTGGTGGCTAATCGATCTGAATATATCAGTGGCTATATACAAGGAGGGATGAAGCCACATACCCAGACATCCCCACCCTGGGGAGCATTGCCCAACATCTCATCATCAACACAGACAGGCACTTTATCATCATGAGATGGCATACTTTAATTGTAAATACAAACTTGTGTACCTTCGTCCTGCTGATCCAGATCCATCAGCTCATCCTTGCCTGTGTCAGGTACTTCACCTTCAATAGCCACACCACCTTCAAAATCAAACACCATGTCCTTGTCAGCCACTTTCATTTGAATAATTCCAAGCAAACTTTCTGAGTAATTGATGTTTGGCTTCAATGAAATCGTTTCACTATCCAGCACAGGAATGTTGTGCCATATGGCATCAAGCTCCTTGTAGTGCGGAAAGACTCTGAGAATTTCTTCTATGAGGATATCAGATGTAGATGATTGGTTAAAAAATAAGCACGTACCAATGAGATTTGCTGCTGGCATTGGCCTCTCCCCCTCTTTGTTACCAGATACATCATTATCCACCAGCATGACTCCACTTCCAGTACTCTTCATTTGAGCACAGTGTTCACAATACTTTGACCTCAGCCTGTAATAATATATGTGAAGAGGTCAATGAACAATAAAAGTGATACACATGTATTGACATGGTTGGTGACAGATGTTACATATTTCCCAGCATCCGCCGCATACAAAGAAGAATGCTCTTCATCGGCTTCAAAGATATACTTTGCAATTAGAGTGACAACCTCCTTCTTATTTTTTCCAGGGGCTTTGATGTTTTGACCATCATGAATGAGCACATGTTGATCATCAGGGTGCTTCAAGATCCACTCGACGAGTAGGGCTGTGCATGAACCTTCCCATATGATATGAGGTCCAGAAGACCTCTTGGGTGGTGCCATTGAGGTAGATGGACTGGGCTCTGCAGGTGTTATGGTGGTTACAGCCTTACCTCACCCGCATTGTCTTTTCTGGGCCTGAGGGAGAGAAGGGCCAGCTCCTCATGTGTTGGAGGTCTTTCAAGATGTTTGGCTATTGGTAGACATTGATATTGATCTAATTGGTGAGCTGGTCAATGCAGAGAGCCTTTCAGAACGACGAAGGGAGTGGGCAGCAGGCATTGTTTTTTCAGACTCTAACCAGCTTATTCCCAATCACAACATGTTTTGCATGTGGCATATAGCCCTGACATAATCTGATAAATCCCCAACAAATGTCCAATAATAGCCTACTTGAACATCGCTATTGTATACTGTACTATTTCCTTAATGTTACTAATGTGCCCAAGTTTGCTATTTTATCTTGCATGTCCAAAGTAGCTAATCATGAAGTTGGTCAAAGTCACATAAGTCAGTGAAGATGCCTCGGCCGGTCTTGGATCTCAGCTATTCAGCTTAATTGACTTGTGGTGCTAATGTTATGTCATGAGCCAAATTAGATGAAATAAGCACTGCATAAGCCAAAAAAAGATCAGTGTGAATTTACTGATGTATCTTTTCTCAATTCTCTACTTTACTCTTTCTCAGTCTTCCTTCAATTCCTTATCTATGCAACATGGTAATGTTGACATCCTGTCATGTTCTAGACTTACTCATATGTATCTATTTATGCCTTCTGTTACACTTGGTCCAGGTAGGAACAAGCATAGACCTAGTGGTAATCACCTAGATCAAGGACAGGGGTTGAGGATAATGTACTGACATAAGTCAGGGACTCCAGAGATGAAGGTCAAAGGTTCTGGTGGATGAAGGTTCAAAGTTATGTCAAATGATGTCAAGGATCTTCCAGAAAGATCAGAGGTTCTGGGTGGACAGGGACTAAGGATGACAATGAGGAGGCACTAAGGCCAAGCTTAGGGGGGACTCAGAGGAGGACAAGGGAGTGAAGGTGAAAACCTAAGGTAGGAATTGCTTAGTATTTACTGTACATGTGTGGCTAGTATTTATACTAAGTAGTGCTAGTTATACTAAGTCACTACAAGTCATTGGATAGCCATAAGGCTGCAGAGACTAAGTATAGAGCTATGCAAGTCTGTGTAAAGGTGCTGTGATCAAAGGCTATGAAAGATGATGAGAAAATGGAGAATAAATAGCACAGGCTGTGCAAGTGGAAACACATAGGAAAGGTGATCAAAGATCTCTATGTAAATATAGATAGTAAGTGTAAGTAGACACAGTAAAGTCTAGAACGTGAATGGATATTGATGTTACCGTGTTGCATAGTGAAAGAATCAAAAGATGACTGAGAGAGATTGTTATGTAATGAAGAAAGAAAAGATAGGGGGGTCTCATTGATCATAACATTACCCCCTTTGTATGGCAAAGCCACCGGATTTGCTTTAATCAAAGGTAACTTCTTCATTGGCGATGATGTCTTCATCCCCCCAGGTGTCCTGCCATCCATGGCAGTAGTCTGGGCAACCCCAATTGTGGCTGTGGAGTGAGCCACACTTCTCACATCTGTGGTGGTTGATAGTGGGGACATTGTCAGGATTGGTCCCCCAGTTGTTGGTGCATTGGAGGCAGAGGCAGTTTGGACAAGAGCGGCATGTATGTCCAGGAGCTTGTTGTCAGCAGTGGTCGCAACAATGTTGGCGACAATCAAGGGTTTGATGTCTGTGGCAGTGGCAGCAGTTGCAATGAGAGGGATTGGAGGGAGGGGGTGCTGGTACTTCGTCCCAACTGGTGGTGGCCCCAGTATCTGAGAGAATGGTGTCTGTGTTTGGGTGAGGGGTGGGGAGTCGAGTAGAGGTGTTACACCTGGATAGGTCCATGAGTGCAACCACAGCTCGTAAGCTGGCAGGGGTGTGACAGGGTTGGAAGTTGGTGGCGACAGAGGGTATGTTCTCCTGCTCCTCATTGGGGTGGTTACGAAAAGGAGAAATGGGGATAATAAAATTGGCTAGGGATGGGGGGACATGAGGTGTAAATGATGGTTGACTGTAAAGATAGGTGCAACATTCCTCAGTTATGAGGTTTAGGGTGATGATGGTGATAACTTTGGCAATAGTGCCATAGGGGAGGACATGTTCGATAAAATGGCCAAAGCCTAGGTGGTATAAATTGTCGAGTGCCTTCTCCCTTAGTTGTCTGACTATAGTCCAGAGTGGGGTGTCGGAGGATTGATAGGTAATGGATAGGTTATGGATGAGAGAGGCCATTTCATTGAATGTGGCGACGGTGGCAATAACTTCTGGGGACATTTGGTAGGCTGGGTGTTGCTCCAGAGCTGAGTGGGGGGCTTCTTGGGAGAGAACATGGGTGAATAGGATATGGTGATTTGGGTGGTGGAGGCAGTGGACGTGGACAGGAACAGAGGGAGGGAAAGGGGGAATGGTAGGGAGACCTGGAGGGGATGTGGGAACAGAGGAAGCAGGAGTGGGTTGTTGGATGATGGGGCTGGTGGTGAGGTCGTTGACGATGGTGTCAGGGATACAGAGGGTGATTTGGAGGATTTGTTCCTCAATGGTGGTGGAGGTGGATGGGGGAAGGACTGGAGATGCTGAGGGAGAACTAATAGGGGGGGGAGTGGGGGAACTAGAGGAGACAGAGATGGGGGAGGTGGCAGACATAGTGGCTAAGGTTTAAAAAAGGTGGTATGAGTGCATTTGGATGGTTTTGGTGATGGGGATGGAGTCTTGCAAGTGAGGTTTTTATATCCTTTGAGGATATCCTGTGCGTGTTTCAGAGCTTTTTTGGGAAGCCAGGAGTCATCTTCTGGTGGATAGCCTTTCCACCACACAAGGTACTGCCTCTGGGAGTGGTTTCCACAGTGTTTGATGATTTGTTCTATTTTGTATTCCTCTTCCCCTCTGATCAGATCCAGTGGAGGGGCTGGGAAGTTGAGGCCATGTGTCTCGTTCTCATGGTACCTTGAAAGCAGTGAGGCATGGAAGATGTTGTGAATCTTCCAAGTCAGGGGAAGCCATAGTTGGTATGTAACCAGGGAGAGGACTTTAGTGATGGTGAAGGGTCCTTCTCATTTCGCAGAGAACTTAGGGGCAGTGACATTCCATTTAAGGTTCTTGGCATTTAGCCAAACCTTATCTCCTTTATTGAATGGAGTAAACTTTCTGTGGTACCTTGATTTCATAAGCTGACATGTGAGGTCATGTGCAGCTAATGCTTCATTGTGGGCAGCCGAGAGTTCTTTAAGACGTAATTCCAGTGCTGGTAACCATGATTCAGAAATAACCATGGGGAGGGGGCAGGGTTCATAGCCTATCATGAGAAAGAACAGGGACTTCTGGGTGATGGAATGGGGGCAATGATTGTGTGCGAATTCAGCCATGGTGATATGTTCTGCCCAGATTGTTGGGTTGTTGCTGCAGAAGATCCATAGGTATGTTTCTACTTCTTGGTTGACTTGTTCTGTTTCTCCATCCATTTGTGGATGATAGGCAGTGCTAAGGGAAAGATTGTAACCAAGGAGTTGGTGAAGGTGGAAGCGAATTGCGGTCCTCGATCTGAGATAATCTTGTTGTAGAGACCAAACCATTTCCAGACTTTGTTGAGGAAGAGTGTGGCAATTCCCTCAGCTGTAGCAGTTTTCTTAGTTGGGCATAAAATTACCCCCTTCATAAGCCTGTGGTCAACCACAACCAATAATGAGTCAAAGCCATTGGAAAGGGGGAGGTTGGTGATAAGATTGCAGGAAATTTGTTGGAATGGGCAAGAAGATTTGGAGGGAATGGGAAGTGGGGGAGGTGCAGAGGGATGAGTGTCAGCCTTGGCATGTTGGCAGTGGATACATCCTTCGATGTATCTTTGAATGAAGGTTGCCATGCCTGGCCACCAAAATTCAGATGCCACTAATTGGTGTGTTTTCAGGTATCTGGGGTGACCAGCTGAGGTGTGGGAGTGATGTCTAGCCACAATTGAGTGTCAGAGTTCTAGGTCATTTGGAACATAGACCTGGTTTTGGTATGTGAGAATACCAGCATCATATTTCCAATTGGAAAGGCGAGATTGGAGTTGGGATGGAACTTTGCCATCCAATGCCTGGAGGGAATCCAGGACTAGTGGATCAGTTGCGGATGAAGAGCAGAGTTTATTGGTTAGGGCTGTGTTGATCATATTGACGAATAGAGAGGGTGGAAGGAGAGTTATGTCATGATTGTCGTTTTTGTCATTGTTATGCTTGGTCCGGGTAGGAATGAGCATAGGCTCAAAGAACTAACTGTGGGGTCAAGGGGTTCAGGGTATTCAGACAAGAAGGCTTGCTGGAAGGTCAAGGGAATCATCCAATGATGAGATTGACAAAGGAGTTCAAGGAAGTCATCCAATGATGATGTTGACAAAGGGGTTCAAGGATTCAAGGAAATCAAGGTATGATTGAGCAGGACTAAGCTGAGGATACATCAAGTAGGATGATGGCTTAAGTACTGTGAAGAATGGAAACAAATAGAAGGTCATGGAAGGTTTGTTACTAAGCAATCAAAGATAGAACCTTCCATAAGAAATAGAAACACAGATAACAAGAATAGAAAAGTGGAAATGAAAGGTGTGCAACAAACACATTGTGTGTTCTAGAGTGCTCTAAAGGGGGTAAAGGGGTACTGGGCTGGGTTGGTCTATTGTATCAAGAAAAGAAAAGAAAAGAATTGTAACATTACCTCTGGAGTATATTCGAAGCTATGATGAAGAATAAATTGGAAGAAAGAATTAGAAATCCATACATCTGTCTCCTCCAGGAGAACCAGTCATGTTGGCGTATGCCGAGTTGTCATATCCCAGGTTGTTATCATTCAGGTCTAAGTCAGCGAGTTCAGGATCAGGGGAGGGACAACAATGATGTTGACGAGGGTGAGGGGTTCAGCGACAACAATAGGATGGGGAGGGAACCTGTCTGGGAGCAGGGTTGGAGCCAGAGGACGGGGAATCAGAGAGTTGTTCAACAAGGGGTTGGGGTGGTGCAGGACCAGAATGCCTAGAATGTGTGGAAGAAGTGGAGGAGGAGGAAGAGGAGTTTATGGGTTGAGGGTGTGTGGGCAAGGACGGTGAGGACAGCGATGTTGGGTGTGACCAGGGTGGTGACGAGTGCAGTGTGGGCAGACATAGTACGGACAGTTGATGCGGATGTGTGAGAGTCAGTGGCAATGGAAACACACCTGGCTGTAGAGGTAATGGTTGGGGGAAAGAGGTATGTTATGCTGTCCTTCCCAACTGACTTCTGCTCATTCCATGATGGCAAGTTCCTCAAGGGTGAGAGGTTCTTTGGAAGCTTCTGGGGACAGGTTCTGGTGGAGGTGGCAGCATTCATCAAGTTCTTGGGTGTAGCATAGAACGTCCTTGGCTAGTTTGTCCATTTCCAATTGGTGCATGACAGAAAGGATGAGGTTGGTCAGCTCTGTACAGGTTTCATGGAGGGTGGCAACATGTTCTGTGGGATAGTCGGACATCTGGTTGGCAAGGGGGTAGAGGCTATGGATTTCTTGAAAGAGGAGAAGGAGGGTATCAAGGGGGGAGAAGGGTTCTAAATGGGCACAAAGGGGGGTAAGGAGATGGGGGGTTTCAAGGAGGAGCATGAGGGAAGATTGTTCAGTGATGGGGAAGGGATCAGGATGGATGTGCTGGGCATAGAGGAGTAATTCAGCAGAGATGACTGGGTTTGGGTCAAGAGCAGGGAGATGTAAGGGAGGAGATGTAGGTCAAGGGATACCTGGATTGTAATTAGTGGAGTCAAGGCCTTGGATATGATAGAGCAAGGGGGTGGTCCAGCCAGTGGTGGCTGTAGTGGGAGAGGGGGATCTAGTGGGAGCAGACATGCTTGGGTTTTGTGGATGATACAAGGGATGAGGAGGGAAAGACATGAGGATGGAGGGCTTTATAGTTGGATAGGATTTCCTTGGCATGGTTGAACTCTGATTTGGGTAGCCAAGAGTCTTCTTTGGCCAAATATCCCTTCCATCAGACTAGGAATTTTCGGTTGTTCAGGGTTCCACAGTGCTGGATGATCTTTTCCATTTCATATTCCTCTTCTCCATTGATAAGGTCAGGTGGAGGAGAAGGGAAGTTTGGCTTGTGTATGTTGTTTTCGTGATAGGGTGATAACAGGGATGTGTGGAAGACCAGATGTATTTTCCAAGTTTGTGGAAGGCAGAGTTTGTAGGTAAGGGGAGAAAGGACCTGGATAACGGTAAATGGGTCTTCTTGTTTGGGAGCAAACTTTGGATGGGAGATAAGATGTTTCAGATTTCAGGCTTCTAGCCAAACCTTGTCACCTTTATGGAAGGGAGTGAATTTTCCATGGAAATGGGATTTCATGACTTGTCTGGCAAGTTCATGGGCTGCCAGGGCTTTGTCTCTGGCTGCAAAGAGGAGTTTGAGTTGTTCTTTGACTGCAGGGAGGTTGGTCTTGGTGATGATAGTGGGGAGGAGGCGAGGTTCAAATCCCATCATGAGGAAGAATGGGGATTTATTGGTGACAGAATGAGGATGGTGATTGTGTGCGAATTCAGCATGGGAGACAAGGTTGGACCATGTGGAAGGGGAATTGCCGCAGAAGATTCAAAGATAGGTTTCTACTTCTTGGTTTACCTGTTTAGTTTCTCCATCAGATTGAGGGTGGTATGCAGTGGAGAGGGAGAGGTTGTATCCAAGGAGTTGTCCAAGTTCTTTTGCAAAGGAGGAAGCAAACTGGGGTCCACAATCTGAGATGATTTTGTTGTAGAGGCCAAATTGGGTGTAGACCTTGTGGAAAAAGAGGGAGGCAATTCCTTTGGCAGAGACAGATTTCTTGGTAGGGCAGAGAATCAACCCCTTAGTAAGCCCATGGTTGACCATGACCAAAAGACTGTCAAAGCCTGAGGAGATAGGGAGGTCTGTGATGAGGTCACAAGAGATCTGTTGGAAAGGAATGGTAGAGGAAGAAGCAATGGGGAAGAGAGGGGGGGAGGTAGGATGGGTGTTTGCTTTTGAGGACTGACAGGGGGTGCATCCTTCGACGTATTTATGCACAAACTGAGTGAGGCCGGGCCACCAAAACTCAGTGGCAACAAGTTGACGAGTTTTGAGATATCTGGGGTGACCAGCAGAGATGTGATTGTGATGTCATTCAACAATGGAGTGGCGAAGGTCAGGAGGAACATAGACATGTCCTTGGAAGGTAAGGATGCCAGTGTCATATTGCCAGTTGGAGAGACAAGAGTGGAATTGGGTGGGAATGTCACCGGTGGTGGCATGTAGCACATCTAGGAGAAGGGGGTCTGAAGCAGATGAGGTGGCCAGTTTGGTTTGGAGGGAGGTTTCAATGAGGTTGACAAAAAGAGTGTCAGGAAGGAGGGTTACATTGTCATTATCCTTGTTGGTCGGTGGGAGAAGGTCTGGTTGGTGAGAGAGGTTATCAGGTGTGGCAAGAGAGGTACCAGGGATGTGGGTTAAGTGGAGGTCAAAGTCTGAGATATCAAGTAACCAACGAGCCTGTTGTTGGTTGAGTTTCTGAGGTTGGCAGAAGTATGTGAGGTTCTTGTGATTGGTGAAGACTTCAACAGGGAAGGGGGATCCTTGGAGGTAGTGGTGCCAGGCTTCGAGATCATGAATGATGGCGAGGAGTTCCCTGTATAGATGTCATAGTTATGTTCGGTGGAGGAGAAGGATTGTGAGAGATAGGAACATGGATGCCAATCTCCGTTGGCATCAGTTTGGAGGAGGACTCCACCAGAGGCATATTTGGAGGTGTCAGTGGCGATGGCAAAGGGGCAGGCAGGGTCTAGGAGATGGAGGATTGAACGACTGAGGAACAGTTGTTTGAGTTCATTGAAGGATTGTTGGCAACTGGGAGACCAGTCCCAGGGTTGGTTTTTCTTTGTGAGATCAAGGAGGGGATGTGCGATGTTGGAGAAGTTGGGAATGAATTGTCGGTAGAAGTTGGCAAATCCTAGGAAGGATCAGATGTCTTTGACTTTGGCAGGGGTTGGCCATTCATGAATGCCATCCAGTTTTACTGGGTCCATGGCGAGCTTATCAGGACATACGATCATGCCAAGGTATTCAACCTCATCAGTAGTGAACTTGCATTTTTTGAGTTTGAGGTGAAGATCTAACTCAGTCATGTGTTGGAGTACTTGTTTAGTTTGTTCCTCATGGGTTTTGGTGTCAGGGGAGAAGATGAGGAGGTCGTCCATGTAAATGACTAGCCATCCTTCTGCAATCATATTGCGGAAGGAGTCATTCATGAATCGTTGGAAGGTGGCAGGGGAGTTGCAAAGACCAAAGAACATGACTGTTGGTTCAAACAGTCCTTTATGGGTGATGAATGCCGCTTTCCATTGATGACCATCCTTGATGCAGACATTGTTGTATCCCCAATGAACATCGAATTTGGTAAAGGTTTTGGCACCTTTAAGTTTATTGACAAGGTCGGATATGAGGGGAAGAGGGTAGGCATTGCAGATGGTATGCTCATTGACATAGCGGTAGTCCTGGCAGGGTTGAAGGCCACCATCTTTCTTTTTAACAAAGAAGAAGGGGGTGGCCTGAGGGGAATTGGATGGACAAATTTTTCCTGCCTTGAGATTTTTGTCAAGGAAGGCTTCTGTAGTGGCTTTCTTGTCAGGGGAGAGGGGGTAGAGTTTGCTGATTTTTGGGGTGAAAGAGTCGTCAAGGTTGATCTTGTGGTCATAGGGTTGGCTGGGGGGAATGTGGTCGGTTGCTTCTTTTGAGAAGACAGAGGAAAAGGTGGAGTATTTGGGTGGGAGAGTTGCTTTTGGTTTGGCTTTTTCAGCTGCCATGGCTAGTTCTGTGGCTGTTGTGAGTTTGGTGATGGTGGCAGAGGGAATGAAGTGAGATCCACAACACATGATTCGATTGATGACTTGATTGTCATTGGCTTGTCAGAGGTATTGGGCTTCAGTGTCCTTTTTCATGTAGTCATAGAGATGTCTATCCTAGATGGAGTTGACTTGTACATGTTGGGGTGGGTGAGGGGTTGGTGTCTGGGGGGTGGGGGTTGGTTTGGTATGATTGTAGTATAACTCCTTGGATTGGTTGGAGTCAAGGGAGATGGATAGCTCTCACTTGATCCAGTCGATGGTGGGGTTGGCTTGTCTAAGCCAGGGGAGTCCAAGGATTATGTTTTCCTTTCCACAGTTGAGGATGTAAAACGTGACACAGTGCATGAGTTGTTCGATGTGGACATAGAGCATGGTGGAGAAACAGATAAGACCATTTTTGTTTGAGGATTGGTGAATGTTCCTGATGGCAATGGGAGAGGGGAGTCATTCTTTTGGGAGATGATGTTTTTGAACAAAGTTCCAGTTGATGCAAGAGATTTGTGCTCCAGAGTTGACAAGAGCATGAGTTCCAACAGCTTTTAGGTGTGAGGGTTTGATGATTTCAATGGGGATTTGCATGGATTGTTTGGTAATCAATGATACAAGTACAGGAGCACACGTAAAAGAGGGAGAGCCTTGCATTGGGGAAGGTCTCCATTCTAAAAATCCTCATTGGGTGAGACGAAAGAGATCTTTGCCATGGTTTCTTCTTCATCATTGTCCTTGACTTCTACTAGTCTTGGGACTTCTTCAACCTTTCTAACCTTCTTTTCTCCAGTTTTCTTCAGCTGGGAAGGGAAGTGGGGGCAGTCGCTTGAGAGGTGTCCAGGTTTTTGGCAGTGGAAGCAGAGTCCTCTGGAAATACAGCATTTTTGCTCTTCTGGGGTCAACTTAGATACTTTGATAGCACCAATATCCATGGCGTCAGGGTCTTTCTGGGGGCAGGAGGAAGAGGAGGAGAATAAATGGTAGGGAGGGTTGGTCTTGCCTTGTTTTGCCATGTCATCAGCTCTTCCCCATTGGGTGAGGAAGTGGGTGGCTTTTGTATACCATTCATCGATTTTGGTAGGGATAGTGTCCATGGACATGATGCAGTGCATGAGTTTGACATAGATGCCAGTGGAGAAGTATCTGATAAGGACATTTTGGTTGGTGATCCTGCTGATCTGGACATGGTTCCAGAATTTGGAGATATACTTGGTGAGGTTGGAGAGCAAGGGCTTTCCTTCCATCTTGGTAGAAGAGAGCCAGGTGATGGAGAGGGTGGCGGTGTCTCTGTGTTCGAAGGTGGTGTTGAACTCAGTAATAAAGTCTGTGTAGGTCCCGAAGCCTTTGTTTGCACTGAGAGTGGCTTTTTGGAAAGAGGAGGCCCAAGTAAGGGCAGCTCCTTTGGTCATATATGAGGGGGCAAAGGCAATTTTCTTGGTGTCAGTGGTATAGACTTCTTTGTTGACAAGGAGGTAGGTTCGGACAGAGTCCAACCAGATCGTGGCTTTGGCATAGTTGCCATCAAAGTTTTCGGGAGTACCAATGTGAAGCTCAATGGGTTTCGATGTCATGGTGGAACAGGGTGGTTGTGGGGGGAGAAAGGGGGGAAGTGGATGCGAGGGAATGAACTGATGAGAGGGAATGGGAGTGGAGGATTGGGGAGGGAGGAGGGGGGGTTTGGTTATGGTGGGGGTGGGAAGAGGTGGTGTTGGTTCCCTGAGAGAGAAGTCTGGGGTGGGGATGAAGGTTTCCTCATCAGAGTGTTTAGTGGAGGGGGGAGATTCTGAGGGGACTCGATAAGAGCATCATAGTGCCCTTTCAAAGGCTCCTGGTGTTTGAGGGGAGGAAATGGTGAGAGACTACAGTGATGGTAGCTCAAAAGAGGAGCTTAGTCCTTTTGTTATGCTTGGTCTGGGTAGGAATGAGTGTAGGCTCAAAGAACTAACTGTGGGGTCAAGGGGTTTAGGGTATTCAGACAAGAAGGCTTGCCAGAAGGTCAAGGGAATTGTCTGATGATGAGATCGACAAAGAAGTTCAAGGGAGTTGTCTGACGATGAGGTTGACGAAGGAGTTTCAGGGAGTTGTCCAACAATGATGTTGACAAAGGGGTTCAAGGATTCAAGGAAATCAAGGTATGATTGAGCAGGACTAAGCTGAGGATACATCAAGTAGAATGATGGCTTAAGTACTGTGAAGAATGGAAACAAATAGAAGGTCATGGAAGGTTTGTTACTAAGCAATCAAAGATAGAACCTTCCATAAGAAATAGAAACACAGATAACAAGAATAGAAAAGTGGAAATGAAAGGTGTGCGACGAACATGTTGTGTGTTCCAGAGCACTCTAAAGAAGGTAAAGGGGTACCGGGCTGGGTTGGTCTATCATATCAAGAAAAGAAAAGAAAAGAATCATAACAGTCATCAGGGATTAAATCTGGGTGGCAAGAGAGTGCATCCGGTCCTGTCAAATCTTTTCCCGCCACATGGATTAACCGCAGGTCAAAGTTGGCAAGATCAAGGAGCCATCTTGCTTGTTGACAATTTAGATTTTGAGGTTGTTTGAAGTAGGTAAGATTTTTGTGGTTGGTGAAGACTTGGACAGGGGTGGGGTGACCATGGAGATAGTGCTTCCACATTTTGAGAGCTTGAATGATGGCTAGGAGTTCTCAGTCATAGATGTCATAGTTTCGTTCGGCAGGGGAGAAGGACTGGGAGAGGTAAGAACAAGGTTTCCATTCTCCATTCTCATCGGTTTGGAGGAGGATTCCTCCAGAGGTGAATTTGGAGGCATTGGTGGCAATGGCAAAGGGTTTACTGAGATCAGGGAAGCAGAGGATGGGTTTTTCTAAATACTTGATTTTGAGTTTCTGGAAGGTGGCATTACAATCTGTGGACCAATCCCAGGTGTGGTTCTTCTGGGTTAAGTCTAGGAGAGGTTGTGTGAGATTTGAGTAATTTGGGATGAATCATCTATAGAAGTTTGCAAATCCCAGGAGGGAGCAAACATCCTTTACTTTGGCTGGGACTGGCCATTTCTGGATGCCATCTAACTTAACTGGGTCTATAGCGAGGGTTCCCGGTTTGACAATCATTCCCAGATATTCAACTTCTGGGGTGGCAAACTTGCAGTTTTCTAATTTGAGGTGGAGGTCGAGTTCCTTCATCCGTTGGAGAATGTGCTTGGTATATTCTTTGTGTGTTTTTGGATCAGATGAGAAAATAAGAAGATCATCCATGTAAATGATTAACCATCCTTTGGTGATCATATCTCGAAAAGAGTCATTCATGAAATGTTGGAATGTGGGAGGGGAATTTGATTGTCCAAAGAACATTACCATTGGTTTGAAAAGCCTGTGGTGGGTAATGAAAGCTGCTTTCCATTGATGTCCATCTTTGATTTGGACATTGTTATATCCCCATCAGATGTCAAACTTGGTAAAAAGCTTAGCATCTTTAAGTTTATCGATAAGGTCAGAGATCAGGGGGAGGGGGTAGGCATCTTTGATGGTATGGTCGTTAAGGTATCTATAGTCTTGGCAAGGTCATAATCCCCCATCCTTTTTCTTAACAAAGAAAAAGGGGGAGGCCTGGGGGGAATTAGATGGGTGTATCTTGCTGGATTTGAGATTTTCATCAATGAAGGTATCTGCAGCTTTTCGTTCTTCAGGGGTGAGGGGGTAGATTTTAGAGACTTTTGGTACAAAAGTGTCATCCAAATTTATTTTGTGATCATAGGATCGGGATGGAGGGAGACGGTGGGTGGCATTTTCAGAGAATACTTCCTCAAATTCCTTATATTCTGAGGGAAGGGTGATGGTGTTTTTGGGGTCTTTTGCCTTGATGGCTAGTTTAGTAGCAGTGGTGAAGGCTCAGACATAGTTTTCCCCAAAGGGGTGTTGAAATCCAAACTGGGCTGCTCAATAAGTGATGTGGTTCATTATAGCTCATTCACAGAAGTCCAAAGGTCCTTCTTGATTGAGGTATCAGCATAGAAGACTTTCCTTTCGATTGAGGTTGAGTGGGGTGTGGCCCATTGGTTGGAGTGAGGTTTTTGGTTTGTATAGTTTTTTGGTTTGGTCATGCTCATCAGGGATTGATACAGTCCCTTTTGTCCAGTCGATCACAGGGTTGGTTTCTTTTAACCATGGGTGTCCTAGGATGATGTTTTCCCTTCCACAGTGCATTACATGGAAGCGGATGCATTGAATCACATTATTGAGACGTATCAGGATGAAGGTGGTAAATTTGATATCTCCATTCCTATTTTGTGTTTGATTGATGTTTCTTACTGGAATGGGGATAGGAAGTCTTTTGAGGGGGAGTTTCCATCTTTTGGCAAAATGCCAATCAATGCAGGAGATAGTTGCACTGGAATCTACCAGTACTCAGGTTCCAATGTCTTGAGATGCACTCAGGATTGAAATGGGAAGATAAATAGCATTTTGATCACTTTGAGAAGTAAGTACAGAAGCACATCTAGTTGGGGAGGGGGCCTGTGTTGGGTTGGACCTCCTTTTTAAAAACCCAAGACATGGTTGACTTCCATGTCATCATTGTTGCATTCTTTGATTTCTTCAATAGTGGCAGTAGTGGTTGTTTGACGAACATTCCTAGGGGTGGGACGACCAGGGAATTTACTATATTTGGTTGCATTGTGTCCAGGTTGACGACATCGGAAGCATAACCCTTTTTTGTAGCATTGTTTATGTTCTTCTGGGGTTAATCTCCCGATTTGGATTGCATCAACGTCTATTGTGTTAGGGTCATGTGTGGGTCAAGTGTGGGAGTGTGATTGGAAAGAATGGTATGGGGTGTGGGATGGGTTTCTGCTGGCTTGTGCGATGTTGTCGGCTTTTTGGAATTGGCTAAGGAAGTGTACAGCCTTGTTGTACCATTTTTCGACTTTGGTGGGTACTGTATCCATGGACATGATTCACTTCATGAGGTTTACCATTACTTCAGCAGCAAAATACCTGATTAGGACATTTTCATTGGTGATTTCAGAGATCTGAACGTGGTTTCTGAATTCAGCAATATATCAGGTGAGGTCTGCCATGGAGTTTCCTTTCATTCATAAGGAATTAAGGGCAGTGATGGATACTGCTTTGCTATCATGATGGTAAAAGGTTCCTTGGTAGGCTTCCTTGAATTTGTCCCAAGTGATGGTTTCTTCATTCACTAGGATTTTAATGCGATAGGTTGCTGCCCAAGTGGTGGCAGATCCCTTGGTCATATATG
>JBBPLE010000641.1:7496-17828 GCA_038089675.1 Boletales sp. KT-2023b | reverse complement strand
GGTGAGCAGAATAAGTATGGCCGGAGTCGCACATCTTATTGGCTTGCCGACTTTTCATGCTTCGGGTGAACTATAAGCTGATTAAGCCAAATTTAGCCAAAAAAAGATCGGTGTGAAATTACTGATGGCCTAGTGGAGACACGCAGGTCACTCAGTGCCCACACGTCTTTTCCCACCAGTGGGGCCGGATCAGATAAAGAGCATAGCATGCAAGTATACGTAAAGAACGCATAGAAGGCGTCACTGGCCCGAAGTTGGATCGCGACAGGCTTGTGCTCGCTGAGTCGTTTGATGAGCGCATAGATGAGAAAGCATGTTTTACCTGCCATTGCAAGATAGAAGCATGAGTTGCATGCAATCGGGTGATATCGATCACATCTCACCGATGCCAGGTTGGCCGATGATGTATACTCCGCGCTCATATGCACTATCAGACTGCAATGCTTGTAACGCTTCGCGATACTCGTCTCTCACGAGAATTTTGTTACACTTGGCTAAAGCATTCCCGAAGAGGTATTGCAGCGCGACAAGGTGATTTTGTACATCGAGGTACTCGACATCGCGGGACGTGCCACCATGATGGGTGCGCAGGAAAGCGACAGGATTATGCCAGGCCGTGTTCGCAAAAATCTGGAGTGCATCCAAGACGCTCGAGGGGAGTTGTGGTTGATTTCCAGACATAAGTTGGCTGTAGCCTATGTGTATTTGGATGAATTTATCGCCATTTTATGTACGCCGGCATCTCCCTTGCCGCATCAACCCGACGATATCTGAGCCACACTGCGTTTTCAAACTCGGCGTGTTGACCCGCATGGTCGAACCTGCCAGTGAAAAAAAAAAAAACTTTCAAGGCTGACTGTGCACTGTCGCGTTGCCTCGGGCCCGGGTTGCAACTTGCAAGCGTTCACCGTATCATCATAACGCACCTGCAAACACTGGATCACAAATTAATGGGTGGCAGCTCGAAGTCCCTTTGCTAGATTTGTTACTTGCCGTTTGGGATGTGTTCATCTACCAAGTGATGTAAGCTAATGGTTACAGTGCCAGCGAGTATACTAGGGAGATCATACACATGACACCCGACCGGCGCGGAATCCAAGAGAACAAGACAAATAAATATGCTTTGTTGACCACCTTGACTCAGTGAGAGCACAGGCCATCACTGAACGTATAGTCCCAGCAACGACAAGCTCAGATTCGACTCGACTCAAACGCCCAAGGCATCACGACGTACGTCTCGGCAAACCCAACGCGGTCGTCGTGGGCGTCGAACACCTGCCAAAAGAGCAATCCATGACCTCATGCAATCGCGAGGGACACACGCATACGGACCGTATAGCATTTCAGGCTCAGCGATATGCAAGGCCTCGGGTGTTTGTCACTTACTCGTATCAGTTGCGTTTGCTGCAGGGGCAAAACAAACACCAAATATTTCTTTTACGATCATTTTCTGCGTTACAAGATTGTCCATGAGCGTCGGAACCAGTGAACCATTAGGTGAGAGCATAGTCGTTGTGAGGAACACGGGACCAAAACCGGCAATGCCATCAAGGCCAGGATAATCAAAACCAACAGAGGAAGCTATGTCGCCAACGGATTGATTTTTGATGGTGAGACCAGGTGCAACATTCACCTGGTCCAAGTCTGCCTACTATTAAGTGGCTTGTTGGAGATGGAGAAAACTACAAAATACTTACACTAATCTTCCAGAATACTACCCGATCCATAAGTGATATTCAAAGTTTCGCCTGTGGGAATGCTGCTAGACGTCAGACGATATGGTTTCCCGATGCTGCCACAAGAATCGTAAGCGTGTTTTATCAAGCATATAACAGTCCACACTCACCCAAACGCGGTGTTCGAGGAGCCGGTATCGAAAAAGAGATCGTATGTTGTAGGTGGGCTACCCAGTTGAATGCTTGTTGTATAGAAAAATACCTGGCTAATCAAGGGAGCATTGACCCCCTGTTGCTGGGCAACATCAGAAATGAAGAACGAAGGACGAGCCTGGGCAGCGAGAGCAGGAGATCCGTGGAGATGCAGTCGTTGTTCTGGCTCCTTGGCAACGAAACAGCGAAGCCCGATGAAGCGATGGCAAAAGGGCGTCAGCATGAACCCGAGCTGGGCTTGCGTTTCACGGGCGCGAACGAGCGCGTCGGCAGGGTCTGTCGCAGGCGCGTGGAGGAGAGGACGGATCCGTTCGAGTCGTGGGGCGAATCGGTCGACGGATGACCTGGAAGCGCGTCTTCCGGTCGATGCCGCTCGACAGACCTGGGGGACCGGGTCGACGCCGCTTCTAACCTCGATGTTGCAGCCAAGACGTCGTGGAAACCAGCGAAGGAGCAAATTGAGTGTCATAAAAGGAGACGAGCCCAGCGAGATCCAACTGCCAGACGCGTGTCTCGCCGGGAAAGCGGTCGTTCCAAGAACCGGCGAATATAGCCTTAACATCACGTTAGTGTTTCTGAGGGAAGCAGACGAAACCGGTGAAATGGTCCCTCTGCTCACCAGAGACCGTGCGAAGGCCCGAATTAAAGTCGCACAACAAGAAACGCTACATCAGGGAGCAAAATGATGTCTCACAAAGTCATTTCCATCCTGGTGGGGTGTTGAGTACAGAACGACCTTGCAGGAAACGGGACGGCCAAAGGGTTACCCCCACTTACAGAGGTCTCTTGAATGCGTCGCAGTTCTGCGTGTTGATGACTAGCGCCGGGTGTACCCCATGCAAGAAGATCTTGCGTGTCCAGCGTGCCGTATGGGAGCTTTGCGGTGCTATTTCCGTCAAAAATAGACGACTTTGAGGGGTCGAGTGGTCGCGAGGAACTGTTCTGTTACCCACACAATCGAAGAACGTCGAGAATACTACTACGATGACTGCGCCGCCGTCGCCGATACACACCCTACGCGTCCACCAGCAGCCCGTCATGGCCGTCAGCATCTCGTCCGACAACGAGCGCGTCTATTCCGGAGACGCCACAGGACGGGTCGTCATCACGTCCACCCGATCCCTCCGCGCGATCGCCGGCTGGACAGCGCACAAGGAAGGCCTCCTAGGCATCGAAGAACTCGGCCACCATGTCCTCACGTACGTCTTGCTTCCCACACATGCTCACGCTCACCCCATGCCACGCCAGCCACGGCAGGGACAACCAGCTGCACGTCTGGCAGCGTCCGGTCGCGTCGGTGCCCATCCGCCAGGTCGGCGCAGCGTCCTTGACGGACCGGACGCCCCCCCGGCTCTGCTACTCCCTCGACGTCAACGCGCTCAACTTTTGTCGGTTCGCGCTGCTCCCGAGAGAGGCGGACGCGCTCGTCGCCCTTCCCAACCTCGTCGAATCTGCCCTCGTACGCGCGCTCCCCCCTTCCTGTCGCCGTCCGCGCCGTCGTATGACCGTTTCTGCAGGCGGACGTGTGGACGCTGCCCGATCGCACTCGACTGCATGCCGCCATCGGCGATCCGGGGGATGCCTCCACCACGCCCCTTTCCGACGGCCGGTCCGGGAGCAAGTCCGGTCAGCGTTCCGTCTCGCTGCGCGCTCCGTGCGCTGAACAAGATAACCCCACAGGGATCCTCATGGCGATGCACTTGTACCACGCTCCCCTGACCTCGCCGTCCACTTCAAAGGCACAGCGGGAATTACGACTCTTGTGTGCATACGAAGACGGGTCCGTCGTCCTCCGCCGGCGCACCTCGCCCGAGGGCACACAGACGGTGCAAGGCGAGGGGTGGGACGTCCTCTGGAAGGCCCGGCTGCATGTCGAATCAGGTGTGTGTGTGTTTCGCGTTCGTCCCCACGTTCCCTCTCGTCCCACCTCGCTTCGCCAGTAATGGCCATGGCGGTGTCGAACGACTGTCGCTTCGCACTGACCGTCTCCGCCGACCACATCGTGGGGCGATATGACCTCGTACGTGACCCCGTCGGGTTCGAGACGACATCCGACAATCTCTCCTCCCAGGACGCGCCGACGCAGGCCGAAGATGAGCAATCGGCACGTGCGTTCAGAACAAAACATCCCGGCAACGGCGCGATCGCTATTCGTGGCGATGGTCGTGTATGCGCGGTGGGAGGCTGGGATGGCCGGTCGGTCTTACGTCATCCTGGCCGTGACCGTACACTGAGCGCAGACCAGAATA
Organism: Boletales sp. KT-2023b; assembly: GCA_038089675.1. Taxonomy (NCBI): domain Eukaryota; kingdom Fungi; phylum Basidiomycota; class Agaricomycetes; order Boletales; species Boletales sp. KT-2023b. Next base: position 13,690 of record JBBPLE010000641.1, on the reverse strand, counting down.
CGGCTCTACTCGACAAAGACGTTCAAACCGCTGGGAACGCTAGTCTATCACAAGGACAACTGTCATGCGCTCGCCTTCGCCTCACCATACGAGGGACGTTCGACGCACGGCGATTGGGATCACATCGCACACGAATCGGATGAGGATGACATGACCGATAGCGAGAAACGCCAACGAGGAAGATGGTTGATCGCGACCGGAAAAGACAACCGAGTCTCGATATGGGCTTTGATGAGCTTCGAGAAAGGTGCTGCTATTGAATATTGACATGTGAACAAGTGGGTATGTATATAATATAACAGATGGATAACGACGAATAGATAACGACTAAGCACTCGCCAATCAATCGTACACACGGGTCTGCAGAAATTCGCTATTGTGTCACAAGAGTCCAGCTGTCCGCAAGTCATGTTGTAATCGCATGTCCTCCAGCTCTTGCTGAGCGTGCTGGCCTTGAGCCGACGTCTCGTCCTCCAACACAGAAACTTGAAAGCCTGCTTCGAGCGCGTGGCGGGCGGCCACGTCCTCCGCGGAGGATGATGCTCGTAGTTGAGAGGCACGAATGGAGGCTTCCCAGCGTTTGATCCGCCAGAAGTTGACCAAGGACGATAAAAGAAGGAACCAGCCTGAGGGGCACGTCAGCGCGGCGCACATGAACAGCCTCGGTCCACGTACCGAGCGTCATGAGCAAAAACGACAGCCACTCTCTCGATGTGATGGCGATGAGAGCGCTGTCCGAAGGCGGACGCTCGTCCGAAGCAGACGCAAACATCGAAAACGACCGCCGGGATGCGGTCTGCATCCCCGTCTCCACGACCCCAAAGCCGTCCTCCCCCGCGCGGGAATAAAATCCGTACTGGATCAGCGTGAGACCGAGCCCGGCTCGAGAGCCGTACTTGGCCGCGTGCGTCGTGTGCAGGAGGTACGTGAGCAGGAACCCGACGAACTGGAAGAAAAAGGACGTGAACAGGTTGGCGGCGAACGTGAACGCGGAGCCGGACGGGAGGTCGTCGATGATCATCCCCGCGTCCGTGTCGAGACCGGCGGGCGCGTGCACGGTCGTCTCCCAGTAGGGCGGGACGGCGTCCGCCTGGGCGGCCGCGTAGGACTGGTGCGAGGGGGGGGCGTGAACGGGGGGTGCAGTGCGCGCGGGTGGATCAGAGGACGTACGGGGGGTGCGGTGCTCTGCGTCTCCTCGGGCATGACGTGTGCGCTGTGGTCGACGTGCAGCGGGCGACCTGGTTTCGCGGTCACGTTCGCAAAGACGCCATCGTTTTGCTCGCCGCCGCCGACGGCCTCGGTCGACAGGCGCATGTAGCGAGTGGGGAGGAGGGCGTGGACGGCTCTGTGGAAAACGGAAAGGCGATGGCTGGGTGCGACGACGGGCGACGACGGGACGAGGCCGTTCGAGTTGCCATAGTCGTTGGGGAATGCGAGCGCGGACGGCGACCCGGGCGGCGGGCGGACGTAGTCAAAGTCGCGCTCGAAATCGTACACGTCCGTGCGCTTGCCAGGTGGGACGATCGCAAGGGGCTCAGGCGCTGAACCGAATAAGTGCTCGCCGTCTTCGTCGTCAGATCCGAATGCGGCATCGAGCTCGCGGTCTCCGTCCCGCGCTGCGGTCGAGTTCTGCGTCGGCAACGGTGCGTATCTGGCGGTCATCGCGAGCATCCAAACAGCTCGTCGAGGGCGTCGTGCGACTCTGCCTGTGCTTTATATAATAATAAGCGACCCGCAGCACAGGCACTTCTACATTAATGCTGCGCACTAAGTTCATAATCCCAACATCCGCTTGAACACTTGCCATGCCGCAAAACTGATGCCAGTCATGGGCACAATCTTCAGATAACCTATGCTCAGCCCAACAAAGAACCCTCTCCACCCGCCAGACGTATATATCGTCCTCGCCGTCTCTCCCCACCCCAACCACCGATCGGGACGCGTCAGACCACCCACTTGCATCCGTCGTCGGATGACCTCGAACGGATAGGATGCGGTCTGAGATATCGCACCAGACATCGCACCGATAGCTAGGTCTGCGATCACACCCGGCCGTTGCACCTTCCCATCTACAACCGGGTAGAAATAGGCACGAAGGAAATCCCACACGAGGAACCCAGTCCCTGCATACGGAATCATCCCGACCATCGTGACAGTGAACCCCCGATAAAACTTGAGGATAGGAAACCGTCCAAATATCTCTTTAGGTGAGGTTGATACCGTGGATGAGCCTGTGGGAGAAACAGCGCTTTCGTGGTAGATGTGGGAGATAGCGCGGACAAATGATGGTCGTCCGGCATCGTTGGTCGCGCGACTGTTGAACGCCATCCGCACTCGGATCAACTCTAATGGATATGTCAGAGTGACTGATGTCATGCCTTGAAGGTGTGCGTTACAGAAAGTGGCGAGCATACTGTATGAGCAACATACCCGCAAGTGCGCCAGCAGTAAATCGTCGGAAATGCGTTTCGTGATCCGGCGTTGGTATGAGCAGCTGGTGGGAACGTCAGTCCGTTTTCCAGATATCCCTTGTCAACGAACCGGTCGCCATTGGTCATATGCCATGTACTTTATGCCAGCATATGGGAATATCCGGAGCAACGTTGCAGTGTGTCCTTGGAGCAACCCCCGTACGCCAGACTCCCTGTATATTACGAGGCCAGCTCTAAACGCGCCAGCCCACGATCCTTGAGCGAGGCGTGAATAAGAGCGTGCGACGAAAGGCACATCCACTACTTGCCTGCATATTTCTGAAATTCGGGGTTAGAGGCTTGGAAAAGAATCTTGACTCTGTCAAGCGGTGCGACCGCGGTTTTTGCCTGTCAAAGACCCAAAGACGTTCAATCTACAAGCAGTACAACCAAGTGAGCAGATACACACCATACATCCTGCAAGACCACCTGCAAGGCCGGAGCGGAGGGCATAGTCCAGGCTGCGCTTATCTCCATGAGAAGCGACAGTAGAACTCATCAATAGCCTCGAAATGATATGGCGGACGCTAGCATGTGCAGAGCGGGTGGTGATGGTAAAGGAACAAGCTGAGGGAACACATCGACATGCCTTCGGATGCCTTGCCGAGGGAGGGATCTTAGCCGTTACTGTTGTCACACTCACGTGCTCACCTGTCACTCGTCACGTCACCCCTTTCGACTTGTTGTGCAAACCCAATGTCGATTTTTAGGACGGTGTACTGGCATACGTTCAGTCTGTAGCACAGGTTGAGCGCTGGAACGCACCCGCTGCTTTTAGGCGACCGTGAGCTGTGTGTTTACTGCAATATTGGGATTATGACTCTGGATGATCGGGGGTAACCTTTCTCGAACCCTATAACACGACGGCGTCATTGATCAATGATCGCCCATGCTGTATTAAGTGGGCGAACAGCCCTGTCTTCATGGATGGACAGGTCGGTCAGCCAAGTCTGAGTCCAAGAGACGGAGGCCGGACGCGTTGGCACGCGAATCAAATTGTGGTATGTGCGCTCAGGGTTTCTACATCAATAAGTTCCAGGAATACAATCTGGCCGGGACACGAGTACCATTCCAGTGGGTGCGTCAGTCCCCAGATGTGGAGGTGAGTATTGGCGCTCAGCGAGTTCGGGGTAACATGCTACCTGGTACGTCCTAATCTTGTTGGTGACTTCAAGAAGTCGACACAATTATTCATATAGGCTGTGTCTTTCATCCCTTCGTACAATATGATTGGCACAAATCCGAAACGGGACGATAAACTGAAAATGTCCTTGTTTCGTTCCAGGTACGTACCTGCAAAATTCTACTTCGACGAACTTGATGTTTATGACCACATAAGACCGGATTTGGCATTGACGATGATGTTACAACCGACTAGGAATCAAGAACTATTGATAATCACTCACTCAGCCACTGGCTGCCTTCACATTGTGGTCTTTATACTTATAGTGTCCGAGTCGACACATCCCGCCAGCTATGAAAGAGCAGATCGTGATCAAGTTTGCTCAAGAGTTGAACAAAACCGCACGGTGAGACGTTGGCCTTGGAATAATGGAACAAGAACGATGCACGACAGCAAGAGTTATGACGAGCACAGGTGAGCGACCTGGCGCTTTTTCGTTCACGCCGCCTTCACTACGCTCGTCCGCTCGTTCCTCCAGTCCTTCCCGTCCTTTCGTTGCACCCTCGCACCACTCCCTAGCCTCAAGCCGAACCTTTCGGCGCCTGGCAGGTCTTCATTGAGTGGGCACCGAGCGCGCATGCTGGGTCTTTTCTTCGTACGTCTCACTGCGAGGCATGCCCGCCCGCCCTTGTAGTTCGCACGCTGCCCAGCATCGCCCATTGCTGGAGGGCGCTCCCGCCCAACCGGCTCCACCAGTCGCTACCCCGCTGCATCTCCTAGCGATGCCCAAAGATAGTGCACACTGGCAGTGCGCGCCCTTATGCGAACAACACTTCGGAACATCAAACGGCCTTCCTTGCGGCATGCCGAACGACGACGCCACTGAACATCCTCACGGTCGAGTATTTTCGGCAACTTCAAACAAAGCCCGAGAACTGGAAGTACAGGCTCAGCTGAGTGGGCTATGTGATTCATACTACATATTGACCAGTGGCGTGCTCGCTTCCTCTTAAACACCCTCGATATCAAATTCCTGAGCCGTTTATCGTATCGCTGTGACCCGATGGGTACATGTTTTCGACAACCATCATCATCTTCACCATTCACAAGGCCTAGGCACGCGACCGCATGGTCAGCAAACCTTAGTACTCTGACTGTCAAGCTCCTTCTCACCGTTGCGGAGGGGGACCAGGCGGAATCCTGCGTACGGGATATTCCGATGGCAGTGACACAATTGAACCTATACTGTTTGCTATCATTGGTATCAAACATCGTTATTATTAGAGCCTGTACAGCACACATTTTGTTAATGATAACAGGTTTGTTCGTGTTTGTACACCACCTTAGGCCCTGAATGAATACAAAAACTGTGGTGAAAACTTACCATAAAAACCATGGTTTTCTATCCTATGTTTTTTCTTGTCTCAGTAATTATTCAAGTGGAGCTTGACACTTTGTAAGCACACTGAAGGACCATATTGATGGATAAAGCTTATGATGAAGGTCAGTTTTGAAGTTACTTCTTGTGCCCTACTGATTTATGTAGATTTTATCATCAAATATAATGATGATGACAACAACAATGACTCACAGGCCTATAGTGAGCAAGTATGGATGCTGCTTAGCATGTACCAGCAGCAGGTATCAAAACTTGTTGTCTCAGCAGTCGCAGCAGCCTCCCAAGCTGTCATGCTGGCCATCCAGAGGAAGGAAGTGATTCCTTATCATATGTTGATTCTCTCAGGTGCAGGCTGGGTTGAGGAACTCCTAACTGGACATCCAGAGCAGATTCATACTGAACTTGGCATTCACAAACACATCTTTCAGGTTCTCATTGCTGAGCTACAGGCGGCTGGGTACACAGATGTAAGAAGGGGGGTCAAACTAGAAGAACAGCTTGCCATTTTTATATATATGTGCATAACTGGCCTGACAGGCAGGCATGTTGTTGAGCGCTTCCAACAGTCAAATCAAACAATCTCTAAGTACATCATTTAAAGTAAATGGTGAAGATACTGATAGAACCAACAGATACTTCAAAAAAATGCTCACTGCATTCTCCTCCCTTCCAATATACACAAAACATGTCTGGCTCCCTCATGTGGATGATCCAACACCAGTAGCTATTGTGTCAGATGCTTGGTTTTTTCCCTTTTTTGAAGATGCCATTGGTGCCATTGATGGTACCCACATCATGTGTACTCCATCTGCCAATGAATGTGAATCCACTTGAAATAGAAAGGGCTTCCTGTCACAAAACTGTTTATTATGTTGTAATTTTGACCTCAAGTTCACCTATGTGTATAGCAGCACAGGAGGATCAGCTGCAGATGCCTCCATCTACCATAATGCATGTATCAATGACTTTTTGATACCTCATGGCAAATTCTACCTTGCAGACACCAGCTTCCTGCTCTATCCTGAATTGCTTGTGCCCTATCATGGCGAGCAATATCACCTTCAAGATTGGGGACGTGTTCAACTTTGGTGAGTACCTTTGGTTTCTATTGATTTATTCTACTAACAGGAAAGAACAAGCCCAGGGAATTGCCAGGAATATTTCAATTTACGCCGTTCCCAACTACAAAACATCATTGAAT
>JBBPLE010000640.1:2098-17847 GCA_038089675.1 Boletales sp. KT-2023b | reverse complement strand
GCAGTACTTAAGCCGTCGTCTTACTCGATGTAACTCCAGCTTAGTCCTGCTCAATTCTACCTTGAACTCCTTGACTCCCCCATCGACTCTTCGTCGGACGAATCCTTGAACCTCTCGTCGACTCATCGTCGGACAAACCCTTGAACCCTTCGTCAACTCATCGTCGGACGACCCTCTTTGACTATTCGGCAAGCACCCGAATCCTTGAACCTCTCATCGACCCATCGTCGGACGAACCCTTGAACCCTTCGTCGACTTATCGTCGGACGACCCTCTTTGACTATTCGGCAAGCACCCCTTGACCGAATCCTTCGAACCCTTGACCCTCCATTAGTTCCTTGAGCCTACGCTCGTTCCTACCCGGACCAAGCGTAACACCCGGTAATGTTGGTGTTCATGCAACTAAGGGTGGTGGTGATGGTATTGAGATTAGAATTGATTAGAACTCAGCTACCCTGAGTTTGAAGTTAAATACAATGAACGTGTGAACTAATTACTATGTATGTAACACAGAGTCCATTCAACACTCCCCCTTGCTAAGTATACAGTAGATATGTAAAGCATTAAAACGGAGGGCAGTACTTTTACTTGGTGGAGTTAAACTCCAGTCTGAGTTGGGAGCAGAATTCATTGAACTTGACACATCCAAGGTTCTTGGTGAACATATCGGCAGGATTGTCAGTCCTGGGGATATAGAATAGCTCCACTAACTTGTGGACCATGACTGCATTGTGGATAAAGTGGTATTTCATGCAAATGTGTTTGTTGCACTTTTCAGTCACAGGGTTTTGTGCAATAAATAGACTACCCTGGTTGTTGCCACAGATGGGGATAGGTTTCAGCTTATAGCCAAGCTCACCCATCATCTCATGGATCCACACACATTGATGTGAACAATTGCTCAGCACCAGATATTCTGCTTCAGTGGAAGAGATGGCAGTGGTTTTTTGTAAGTGTGAATTCCACAAAAACACACCATTGGCCATTTTAAGATAAAAGCCAGTTTGAGAATGCATGGTATTAACATCTTGCACCCAATCCGAGTTGGTACAGGCTAAAATGCCTTTTCCAGAGGAACCATTGTAGAGGAGGGAATAATCCCAGGTTCCAATAAGGCACTGGCAGATATACAGAGCTCTGTTGAGATGTTCCTGTGATGGGTTGGCTAACATTCATGCAAGTTGGGTAACTGCATAAGCAATATCTGGACAGGTGCCGATCATGGTCTGAAAATGCATCTGTAATTCATGTTGGACCAGTGCATTGTTCTTCACTGGGTAATAACCCTGTGGGAGAGGGGTAGGTGCAGATTTGGCATTGGTCATGCTGTATTGTTCAAGCACCTTGTTGAGGTAATCCTTTTGGTTGATTTGGATGTTATGACCTTCTCGACAAATATTCATTCAGAGGAATTTGGATGGCTCTCTGAAATCATGACATTCCCACTTCTTCATGAATGCAGCCTTGATTTTGTCTACAAAGATCTTGTTGGGGCCACAGAAGAGGGCATTGTCTACATAGACTATTGCTAGACAAATGTCTTTGCCTTTGCAATAAATAAAAAGTCTGGCGTTGGTTTTTAACTGTTTGAAGCCAAGTTCCACCATGGATGCATCAAGCACTTTCCACCAGGCTAAGCCAGCTTGCTTGGGTCCATAAAGTGTGCACAATAGGTGGAGGACTTTGCCTTTTCAGTTGGGAGGCAAGAACCCCTCGGGAAACTCCATATAGATTTCCTCATCCAGTTTACCATACAGGTAGGCAGAGTGTACATCAAGCCTGGAAATATGCCATCCTTCCAGGGCCAAGAGGGCAAACATACATCACACAGTCTTGAAGTGTACAACTGGGGAAAAGACTTGGTCAAAGTCTAACCCTTCAACCTGGGAGAAGCCTTTGGCTACCAGGTGGGCCCTTTTACGACCGTCCAACTTTTGATTGAAGACCTAATGGTTTTTAATCACCTTTCAGTGTTGTGGGCGCAAAACTACTTCATAGACCTTGTGGTCTTTCAGCATTTGTAGCTGATCCTCACAGGCTTTAAGCCAATCCTTCTGCTCCAATTTAGGAAGCTTTTGGATGTCACAGAATGTCCACTTGGATAAATTAGAGGATGCCCCGAAAGCAGAATTGTGCAGAATAGTGCAATTGCAAAGGTATGAAACCAAAGTATCTCCCCCTTCCCATGTGAGACGGTCAACATCATCCTCAGAAGTAGGAGATGGAGGGAGTCCACCAGGGACTGCAGGTGAATCTGGCGCAGAAGCCAGAATGTGGGATGGGCCAGCTTCACTGGTTAAATCCTTCCAGTGTGACTCACTTTCCAGGTCCTGGAGTTGTTGCAAGGGGTGATGGTGCTCACTGAAAATGTTTCTGGGGCACATTGGGGGGTTGTGGAGACACTCACTATGCCTTGGGATAGGCAGGGGACCAGTAGGTGGTGGTTGGTGTGATAGAGGTGTCACTGGAGGTGGGGCTGGACTGGGTGTCCACATGTGAGGAGCGAGAGATGGAGACGAAGATCTTGACATGCTCAGGCTTGACGACAGTGAAGTAGAGGGCAAATCCCTATGAGCTGAAAAATCAGACTCATCGCTGGAAGTGTCTTCTGACTTGGAACTCTCATCGGAACCAGTGGGAGCTGGAACTGGAACTTCCAGAACATCATCATATGTGTGAGTTGGTTCCAGGGGACCCGCATGGGGACAGTGTGGGGCAGATTGAGAGCATCTTGGGAAAAGAGTCTCATTGAAGATTGCATGTGCCAATGTAACAACGACATTTGTTGGTGACATGAATATAAAGTTTGAGTCACTACCAGGGGCAATGCCCAAGTAGATCATCAACTGCGATCTCAGTTGTAGCTTTCTGCCATGGCACTCTGCAGGAATGTGCACATAGGCACCACAACCAAATACCCGAAGGTGATCAATGGATGGTTTCTCCCCCTTAAGTAATGTCAGGGAAGTATCCCATTTCAGCTGAAGCTGTGGGGTCCAATTGTAAATGTGGGTTGCATGGAGCAGAGCCCATTCCCAGTATGAGGGAGGTAGGCAAGTGTGTAAATGCATAGCTTGTGCCTTGTCCATTAATGTACAGATTAGGCATTCTGCATGCCCATTCTGTTGATGTGCATATGGGGCAGACTGTTGGATGTTAACTCCATTGTCCTTCAGAAACTCCCTGAAAGCGCCAGAGGTGTATTCACCTCTGGCATCAGAACACCAGTGTTTTATCACAGCATTGTACTGATTGTGGACAAATGCGAACCATTGTTTGGTTGTGCAGAGTGTCTGATCCTTGGACCTTATCAAGGTGGTCCAGGCCATTGATGTGAAATCATCATAGAAGATGACTGCATACTTGTATTTCAAGTAAGACACAACCTTGAAGGACTTTAAGTCCAAACGAATTAACTCAAAGAGAGTGGTTGCCTGTGTCTCACTAAGAGGAAATGGACGATTTGGCTGTTTGCTGAGCTGACACCCTTGGCAGAGGCCAGTCTTAGATGGGATCTTCACGTCTGGAAAACCCTTCAGATGCTTTTTAGCATGCCTGATGACATCAGGGGATGAATGCCTGAGATGTCAGTGCATGAGCTCATATTTGATCTCAGAGGCAAGTGATGACATGCCAGAAGGCACATCATCGGGGAAGATTGGTTTGGCATGAAGCCAATACATGGTTTGTCCACCATGACTGTGGAACTCCAAATAAGCTTCCTTGAAGCATTGGTCCCAGATAGTCAAGTATCCAGGCTGGGCATGAAGTGTGAGGTAGGTGTTCTGCAATAGAGTGCCCATTGACATGAGTCAAACAGCACATGAGGGCATGTGCAAGACAGGTGATAGGCAGCATATATGGTTGCCAAACCTTAGCAAAACGGTGCCTCTACCTACAATAGGTGATCAGCCATTGGCAGTGGAAGCCCACTGGGGCTGGTCGAATTTCTGATACTTGACAAAGTCTGATCGATCCAGTAAAAAATGGGTGGAAGCCCTGGAATCAAGTAACCACATGTCTGTGGGGACTTTATGTTGGTGCACTTTTTCCTTTCCTTTGTTGTCCTTACTGCATGAATCACACTGTGCAAACTCATGTGTAGCAGATTTATTCAAACTATCTACTACAGGGAATGCATACATACAATTTACCTGCAGCAGAGTTAACCGCTTGTCAGTACCTGGTGTAGATGGGAAAAGGGGGACACACTGTGATGTGGATTCCATAAAGAAACCCTCGATGTATTTGTCATAGGCATCATCACCTAGACTTACAATGTCCTCATTGACCTCCATGATGCTGGTGGTTCTGGCAAGTGGAACTTCCATGATCTGTTGGGAAAGTGGGGCAGAGAGACAGTTAGAGAGGGATTGCTCTGTGCGAGCACACTTGGAGTGGTGGGATGCAACTGGTTCAAGGTTGTGGATGGTAGAGGAGGTCACAGGGACCTCAAGGCGTCGTGTGAGGAAGACAGTTTCCTTGGTTAGAGGAAACGCAGGTGGCCCATAGTGGGTTGTGCCAGGTGTGTGCATGTTGCAGTGGGGGTCAGGGATGGGTGACATGTACATGGTGGCAGCAGGGGTGATGACAGTTGCAGAGGTGAAGGCAAAGGAGGCTGAGGCTTGCGCAGCCTCCACCTGCTTCTTCTCCTTGTGGGTCTTCTTCTTCTCCTTCCACTTTTCTTTGCCCTTTTCAGAGCAGTTGCCCTTCTGCTGCTTCTGGTTAGTATTCCCCTTGGAAGAGGAACCACCTTGCTGTGTCTGCTGCTGCTGCTGGGGGAACTGGGGTTCCCCCTGCTGCCATTTGATGGTGCTGACTTTGTTGGCCTGTTGAGGCCGGGAGTCCTTTGTGGGACAGCACTGCATGTACATTTGCCACAACACTTCTACCTGTTGGGAAATCTCCTCAACGGTGGGAACTGTCTTGACTACAACTCCAGCCAAATTGGTTTCTTGCTTGGCGGTGGCAATTGTGGCAGCAACATGGTTGGCATACTTGGGGATCTTGGAGATCACAATCGATGATTTTATTTTGTTGTCGACCGGGTACCCAAAGTCAGATAGCTGGGAGAAGAGGGTGTCAAGTTTTGAGAATGTCAACACTGGGGAGTTGTTGTCAGGGATGGTGAGACCCATAAGGGCCTTGAACTCCATAATGGCAGAGGAGACGGTGGGGTTGTCAAACTGTTTTTCAAGTTCAATGAGAATATTTTCAGCATGGTCACCGAAGTCAATTCCACACTCGCGAATGTGGCATTCGCAAGTAAGCACAATTGCACCAGTGGCCTTGTTGTCATCCTTGTCCCAGTCCTCCTGCTTCTCTTCAGCACAACAGACTTCATTGGCTGGAGGGGTGTAGGCTGCCTGGGTGACATGTCCTTGGATGTCCTTGATCTCAGCAGTGGCAACAGGGATGGTTGGATGGAGCTTCATGATGCAAGAGTAGACCCTGATGGAATGAAGGTAATCATCCATCTGGAACTGCCAGGCATGGTAGTTGGTGCTGTTGAGCTTGACAATGGTGGTGAGGGAGGAAGACGACATTGTTGAAATCTGGTTGAGGGTAGATGTTAGCATGGGTACCTTAAATGAAGAGTAAAAGGGAGCAGGTGAAACCACATCGCTGAACATCCAGAGCTCATAAACTCAGGGGACATAGTCTCCCCTTGTTTTTGAGGTGGAGAGCAGCTGCTCTATGCGGCTTTTGCTTTGCAAAGTGTTCAGTGGAACTTAATCTGCACGAATGGCTCAAATGTTCACCATTCAGGGGTGGAACTTAATCCACACCCCAAAGGCACCCAAATGGTGGGTGGAACTGAATCCACACTGACCAATGGTCAGGTAAGGATGAGAGAGCAGGAGTCCTGCATAGAACACTGGACAGCCTGCTTAGGGCTCATAACCTGTTGTGAGTATGTGTGTTACATACACAGGAAGGTTTCTCACATACCTGGTAATGTTGGTGTTGATGCAACTAAGGGTGGTGGTGATGGTATCGAGATTAGAATCAATTAGAACTCAGCTATCCTGAGTTTGAAGTTAAATACAATGAATGTGTGAACTAATTACTATGTATGTAACACAGAGTCCATTCAACAATTCCTGGTGAAATCACTGAGGTAAAGGATGCTGGCAGAAATGTCATCACCCCTGCCTACACCCCACTGGCCGATGAACTTTGTCACACTAAAGAGAAGCAGGAGGACTGGGACAAGGATGATGACAAGGCCACCGGTGCCATTGCACTCACCTGCAAACGACATGTTCGCAAGTGTGGCATCAACTTCAGTGACCATGCCAAAAACATACTCATTGAACTGGAAAAAAGGTTCAACAACCCCACTGTCTCCTCTGCCATCACAGAGTTCAAGGCCCTCATGGGTCTAACTATCCCCAACAACAATTCACCGGTGTCAGCTTTTTCAAAGCTCAACATTCTCTTCTTCTGGCTCTCCAACTTCAGATACCCAGTCAACAACAAAATCAAGTCATTGATTGTGATCTCCAAGATTCTGAAGTATGCCAACCACATCACCACTGCAATAACCACAGCAAAGCCGGAGATGAACTCTGTGGGGGTTGTCACCAAGATGGTTCCTACCATCAAGGAAATATCCCAACAAGTAGAAGTGTTGTGGCAAATGTACATGCAGCGCCATCCTGCCAAGGACTCCTGGCCTCAACAGGCCAACAAAGTCAGCACCATCAAATGGCAGCAGGGGGAGCCCCAGTTCTCCCAGCAGCAGCAGTCACAACAAGGTGGTTCCTCTTCTAAGGGGAATACTAACCAGAAGCAGCAGCATCATGAGAATTGCTCCAAAAAAGGCAAGGAAAAACACAAGGAGAAGAAGAAAACCCACAAGGAGAAGAAGCAAGCAGAGGCTGCACAAGCCTCAGCATCTTTTGCCTTCACCTCCACCACCATCATTGCACCTGCCACCACCATGTTTATGTCACCTGTCCCTGACCCCCACCACAATGCACACATGCCCAGCACAACCCATTATGGGCCACCTGCATTTCCTCTAGCCAAGGAAACCATTTCCCTCACATGATGCCTTGAGGTCCCCACAACCTCCTCTACCATCTGCAACCTCAAACTGGTTGCACAATGCTGCTCCAAGTGTAGTCACATGGAGCAATCCCTCTCCAACCACCTTTCCACCCCGCTTTCCCAACAGATTGCAGAAGTCCTGCTTGCCAGAACCACCAGAATTATGGAGGTTGATGAAGATGTCATAAGTCTGGGCAACAACACCTATAATGAATACATTGAGGACTTCTTTATGGAGTCCATCATGCAGTGTGTATTCCCTCCCCCTTCTACATCAGGTACTGATGTGCGGTTAACTCCACCTCAGGTAAATCATATGTATGCATTTCCTGTAGTAGATAGTTCTAATAAATCTGCTACATATGAGTTTGCATTGTATGACACATGCAGTAAGGACAGCAAAGGAAAGGAAAAAGCACACAACCATAAGGTCCCATCAGACATGTGGTTACTCAATTCTGGAGCTTCTGCTCACATTTCACCAGGTCAATCAGATTTCGTTGAATACCAAAAGTTTGACCAACCCCAGTGGGCTTCCACTGCAAACAGCCAATCACCTATTATAGGTAGAGGTACTGTCCTGCTACAGTTTGGCAACCACATATGCTGCCTATCACCTGTCTTGCACATGCCTTCATGTGCTGTTTGACTCGTATCAATGGGCACTTTACTACAGAATTGTTGCCTCACACTTTGTGCCAAGCCCAGATATCTAACTATCTGGGATCAATGCTTCAAGGAAGCTTACTTGGAATTCCATAGTCATGGTGGACAAACCATGTATTGGCTTCATGCCAAACCCATCTTCCCTGATGATGTGCCTTCCAGCATGTCATCACTTGCCTCTGAGATCAAATACAAGCTCATGCACCAATGTCTCGGACACTCGTCCCCCAATGTCATCAGGCATGCTAAAAAGCACCTGAAGGGTTTTCCGGACATAAAGATCCCATCTAAAACTGGCCTCTGTCAAGGGTGTCAGCTTGGCAAACAGCCGAATCATCCATTTCCTCTTAGTGAGACATGGGCAACCACTCCCTTTGAGTTGATTCATTCGGACCTAAAGTCCTTCGAGGTAGCATCTTACTTGAAATATAAGTATGCAGTCATCTTTTATGATGACTTCACATCAATGGCCTGGACCACCTTGATAAGGTCCAAGGATCAAACACTCTGCACAACCAAGCAATGGTTCATGCTTGTCTGCAATCAATACAATGCTGTGATTAAACAATGGTGTTCCAATGCCAGAGGTGAATACACTTCTGGAGCATTCCAGGACTTCCTAAAGGACAATGGAGTCAACATCCAACAGTCTGCCCCATATGCACACCAGCAGAATGGGCATGCAGAATGCCTTATCTGCATATTAATGGACAAGGCATAGGCAATGCGTTTACATGCTTGCCTACCTCCCTCCTATTGGGAATGGGCTCTGCTCCATGCAACCCATGTTTACAATCAGACCCCACAGCTACAGCTTAAATGGGATACCCCCCTGACAATACTTAAGGGGGAGAAACCCTCTGTTAATCACTTACAGGTATTCAGTTGTGGTGCCTATATGCACATTCCAGCAGAATGCTGTGGCAGAAAGCTACAGCCAAGATCACAGTTGATGATCTACTTGGGCATCACCCCTGGTAGTGACTCAAACTTCATTTTCATGTCACCCAATAATGCCATCATTACATCGGCACATGCAATTTTTGATGAGACTCTCTTTCTGAGATGCTCTTGATCTGCTCCACACTGTCCCCATTTGGGTCCCTCCAAACCAACTCATACCCATGATGATGTTCTGGAGATTCCAGTTCTGGCTCCTGCTAGTTCTGATGAGAGTTCTGAGTCAGAAGATACTTCCAGCAGTGAGTCTGATGTGGTTCATTCCGCTCCTCCTAGGAATTTGCCCTCTCCCACATCATTGCTGAGCCTGACTACATTGAGATCCTCTTCTTCATCTCTCGTTCCTTGCATGCAGACACCCAGTCCAGCCCCTCCTCCAGTGACACCTCCATCACACTGACTGCCTCCTACTGGTCCCCTGCCTATCCCAAGGTGTAGTGAGTGTCTCCGCAACCCCCCAATGCACCCCAGAAACATTTTTGGTGAGTGCTGTCATCCCCTGTGACAGCTCCAGGACCTCGAGAGTGAGTCACACTGGAAGGATTTGACTGGTGAAGCTGGCCTGTCCCGCATACCAGACTCCATTCCAGATTCACCTGCAGTCCCTGGTGGATTCCTCCCATCTCCTACTCCTGAGGATGATGTTGACCATCTCACATGGGAAGGGGGAGATGCTTTGGTTTCATTCCTTTGCAATCACACTATCCTGCATGATTCCGCTTTTGGGGCATCCCCTAATCTATGCGAGTGGACATTCCACAACATCCAGAAACTCCCTAAATTGGAGCAGAAGGATTGGCTTAAAGCCTGTGAGGACCAGCTACAAATGCTGAAGGACCATAAGGTCTATGAAGTTGTTCTGTGCCCACAACACCGAAAGGTGATAAAAAACTGATGGGTCTTTGATCAAAAGTTGGACAGTCATAAAAGAGCCTGCCTGGTAGCCAAAGGCTTCTCTCAAGTTGAAGGGTTAGACTTTGACCAAGTTTTTTCCCCAGTTGTATGTTTTGAGATGGTGCGATGCATGTTCACCCTCTCAGCCCTGGAAGGATGGCACATTTCCAGGCTTGACATATGCTCTGCCTACCTATATGGTAAACTGGAAGAGGAAATCTATATGGAGTTTCCTGAGGGGTTCATGCCTCCTGACTCAAAAGGCAAAGTCCTCCGCCTACCGTGTGCACTCTGTGGACTCAAGCAAGCTGGCTTAGCCTGGTGGAAAGCGCTTGATGCATCCATGGCAGAACTTGGCTTTAAATGGTTAAAAACTGATGCTGGACTTTTCATATATTACAAAGGCAAAGACATCTGTCTAGTGATAGTCTATGTTGACGATGCCCTCTTCTGCAGCCCTAATAAGATCTTTGTAGACAAGATCAAGGCTGCATTTATGAAGAAGTGGGAATGTCATGATCTCAGAGAGCCATCTGAATTCCTCTGAATGAACATTTGTTGAGAAGGTCAAAACATCCAAATTGATCAAAAGGATTACCTTGACAAGGTGCTTGAATGATGCAGCATGACAAATGCCAAATCTGCACCTACCCCCCTCCCACAGGGTTATTACCCAGTGAAGAATGATGCACTGGTCCAATATGAATTACAGATGCATTCTCAAACCATGATCAGCTCATTGCTGTATCTTATAATCGGCACCTGTCCAGACATCACATATGCAGTTACCCAACTTGCATGAATGTCAGCCAACCCCTTGCAGGAACATCTTGACAGAGCTCTGTACATCTGCTGGTACCTTGTCAGAACCCAGGATTATTCCCTACTGTATAACAGTTCCTCCAGAAAGGGCATTTTAGCCTGTACTGACTCAGATTGGGCACAGGACATTAATAACACACACTCCCAAACCAGCTTCTATCTTAAGATGGCCGATTGTGTGTTTTTGTGGAATTCACACTTACAAAAAACCACCGCCATCTCTTCCACCAAAGCAGAATACATGGCATTGAGCAATTGTTCACATCAATGTGTGTGGATCCATGAGATGATGGGTGAGCTTGGCTACAAGCTGAAACCTATCCCCATCTGTGGTGATAACCAGGGTAGTTTATTCATTGTGCAAAACCCTGTGACTGAAAAGTGCAACAAACATATCTGGGTGAAATACCACTTCATCTGTGATGCAGTCATGGTCCACAAGCTAGTAGAGCTATTCTATATCCCTGGGACTGACAATCCTGCCAATATGTTCATCAAGAACCTTGGACATGTCAAGTTCAATAAATTTTGCTCTCAGCTCAGACTGGAGTTTAACTCCACCAAGTAAAAGTACTGCCCTCCATTATAATGCTCTTGTATCTACCATATACTTAGCAAGGGGGAGTGTTGAACAGACTCTGTGTTACATACATAGTAATTAGTTCACACATCACATGTATTTACTTTCAGACTTAGCAGAGCTGAGTTTTAATCAATTCTTTACTCAATACCACCATCACCCATCATAAGTTCCTCAACCCAACCAACCCAGGTATGTGAGAGACCTTCCTGTGTATGTAACACACATACTCACAACACTGGAGCTGTCATAGAGGATGATGGCATTCATTGAAAATATTTCCAGGGTGTGTCAGGGGGTTATGCAGACACTCACTACACCTTGGAATAGGTGGAGGACCAGTAGGGGGTGGTTGGTGCAATGGAGGTGTCACTGGAGGAGGGGCTGGACTGGGAGTCCATGTGTGAGGAGTGAGAGATAGAGAAGAAGATCTTGATGTGCTCAGGCTCAGTGATGGTGAAGGAGAGGGTAAATCCCTAGGAGGAGTGGAATGAACCACATCAGACTCATTGCTGGAAGTAATATCCAACTTGGAACTCTCATCAGAACCAGCAGAAGCCAGAACCAGAATCTCCAGAACCTCATCATGGGTATGAGTTGGTTTCAATGGACCCAAATGGGGATAGTGTGGGACAGATCAAGAACATCTCAGGAAGAGAGTCTCATTGAAGATTGCATGTGCCAATGTAACAATGGCATTATTGGGTGACATAAAGACATAATTTGAGTCACTACCAGGGGTGATGCCCAAGTAGATCATCAATTGCAATCTCAGCTATAGCTTTCCACCACAGCATTCAGCTGGAATGTGCACATAGGCACCACAACCAAATACCCATAAGTGGTTGACAGAATGTTTCTCCCCCTTAAATAATGTCAGGGGGGTATTCCAATGAAGATGGGACTGTAGGGTCCAATTATAAACATGGGTTGCATGAAGCAGAGCCCATTCCCAATAGGAGGGAGGTAGGCAAGCATGTAAATGCATCACCTGTGCCTTGTCCATTAGTGTGTGGATGAGGCATTCCACATGCCCATTCTGCTGGTGTCCATATGGGGCAGACTGTTGGATATTCACTCTGTTGTCCTTTAGAAAATCCTGAAATGCTCCAGAGGTGTATTCACCTCCAGCATCAGAACACCAGTGTTTTATCACAGCATTGTACTGATTTTGGACAAAGGCAAACCATTGTTTGGTTGCCCAGAGTGTCTGATCCTTGGACCTTATTAAGGTGGTCCAGGCCATTGATGTAAAATCATCATAAAAGATAACTGCATACTTATATTTTGAGTAAGATGCTACCTCGAAGGACTTTAAGTCTGAATGGATCAACTCAAAGGGAGTGGTTGCCTGTATCTCACTAAGAGGAAAGGGATGATTCAGCTGTTTGCTGAGCTGACACCCTTGACAGAGGCCAGTTTTAGATGGGATCTTCATGTCAGGAAAATCCTTCAGGTGCTTTTTAGCATGCCTGATGACATCAGGGGACAAGTGTCCAAGATGTCAATGCACAAGTTCATATTCAATCTCAGAGGCGAGTGACAACATGTTTTTAGGCACATCATTAGGGAAGATGGGTTTGGTGCAAAGCCAATACATTGTTTGTCCACCATGACTGTGGAATTCCAGATAAGCTTCTTTAAAGCATTGATCCCAGATAGTGAGATATCCAGGTCTGGTGTAAAGTGTAAGGCAGTGGTTCTGTAGTAGTGTGCCCATAGACACGAGTCAAACAGCACATGAGGGCATGTGCAAGACAGGTGATAGGTGGGCAATGTGATTTCCAAACCATAGCAAAACAGTACCTCTACCTATAATAGGTGATTGGCCATTTGCAGTGGAAGCCCATTGGGGTTGGTCAAATTTTTGATACTCAACAAAATCTGATTGATCAGGTGAAAAATGAACCAAAGCTCCTGAGTCAAGCAGCCACATGTTGGATGGGACCTTATATGAATGTGCTTTTTCCTTTTCCTTGCCATCCTTACTACAACTGTCACACAATGCAAATTCATGGATAGCAGATGTATTTGAACTATCTACTACAGGAAATGTGTATATATGATTTACCTGAGGCAGAGTTAACTGTGCATCAGTACCTGATGTAGAGGGGGAAGGGGATATGCACTGTGATGTGGACTCCATAAAGAAGTCCTTGATATACTTGTCATAGGCATCATTGCCCAGACTGATGGTATCTTCCTTGTCAACCTCCATGATGCCAGTTGTCCCAGCTAAAGGGGCTTCCACAATCCATTGGGAAAGCGAGGTGGAGAGGCAGTTGGAGAGAGATTGCTCCATGCAGCTACACTTGGAGTGGTGTTGTGCAACTGGTTCAAGGTTGTGGATGGTAGAGGAGGTCACAGGAACCTCGAGGTGTTGTGTGAGTGAGATGGTTTCCTTGGTTAGAGGAAATGCAGGCAGCCCATAGTGGGTTGCACCAGTGGTATGTGCAGAGCAGCAGGGGTCAGGGACAGGCAACATGAACATGGTGGCAGCAGGTGCAATGATGGTGGTGGAGGTGAAGGCAAAGGAGGCTGAGGCTTGGGTAGCCTCTGCCTGCTTCTTCTCTTTGCAGGTCTTCTTCTTCTCCTTGCACTTTTCCTTGCCCTTTTCAGAGCAATTCCCATCATGACACTGCTGCTTCTGGTTAGTATTCCCCTTAGAAGAGGAACCACCTTGCTGTGTCTGCTGCTGCTGGAAAAACTGGGGTTCCCCCTGCTGCTGTTTGATGGCACTGACTTTGTTGGCCTGTTGAGGCTGGGAGTCCTTGGCAGGACAACATTGCACATATGTTTGCCATGACACTTCTACTTGTCAGAAAATTTCCTTGACAGTGGGAATGGTCTTGGTAACAACTCCTTTGGAGTCAATCTCTGGCTTGGTGGTGGCAATTGTGGTGGTGATGTGGTCAGCATACTTGGGGATCTTGGAGATCATGATCAATGACTTTATTTTGTCATTGACCAGGTAGCCAAAGTTGGAGAGCTGGGAGAAAAGCATGTCCAGCTTGGAGAACATTGAGACCAGGGAGTTGTTGTCAGGGATTATAAGGTCCATAAGAGCCTTAAACTCAGTGATGGCAGAGGAGATGGTGGGGTTATCAAACCTTTTCTCAAGCTTGAGGAGGATGTTCTTGGCATGATTGCCAAAGTCAATTCTGCACTTGCAAACATGACAGTCACAAGTGAGGGCAATGGCACCAATGGCCTTGTCATTGTCCTTGTCCCAATCCCCCTGCTTTTCCTCAGCCCAGCAAACTTCATCAGCCAGTGGGGTGTAAGCAGGAGTCACAATGTTTCTGCCAGAGTCCTTTACCTCAGTGATGGCAACAGGGATGGAGGGGCAAAGCTCCATAATCCTGGAGTAGACTCCAATGGACTGAAGGTAGTTGTCCATTTGAGAATGCCAGACATGGTAGTTCATGCCATTGAGCTTGGTAATGGTGGTGAGGGAGGAAGATGACATCTTTGAGATCTGGTGAGAATAGATGTTAGCATGGGAACCTTAAACAAAAAGTGAAAGGGAGCAGAATGAACCATGTCACTGAATGTCCAGAGCTCATGAACCTGGGGGACATAGTCTCCCCTTGTTTTAGAGATGGAGAGCAGCTGCTCTGTATGGCTTTTGCTTTGCAGAGCATCCAGCAGAACTTAATCCACACAGGACAGCTCAAACATTCACCATCCAGGGGTGAAACTTAATCCGCACCCCAGAGGTTCACCCATGTGGTGAGTGGAACTAAATCCACATCAACCAACAGTCAGGTAAGGATGAGAGAGTGGAGGGTGGCATGAGCCACATGCTAGCCTGCTTGGGGCTCATAACCTGTTGCAAGTACACATGTCACATACATGGGAAGGTCTCTCACATACCTGGTAATGTTGGTGCTGACACAACTAAGGGTGGTGGTGATGGTATCAAGTAAAGAATTGATTAGAACTCAGCTCTGCTGAGTCTGAATGTAAATACATGTGATATGTGAACTAATTACTATGTATGGAACACAGAGTCCATTTAACACAGACATAACTTTCTCTGAAAGGGTGTTGGAATCTGAACTGGGCTGCTCTGTGGGTTATCCAGTTCATTGTTACGATTCACTTCTTTTTCCTTCGTTACTCTTCATTACGATAGACCGGCCCGACCCAGTATCTTTTACCTTCTTTAGAGTGCTCTAGAACATGCAACGTGTTTGTCGCACACCTTTCATTTCCGTCTTCTATTCTTGCTATCTACGCTTCTATTTCCTGTGGAAGGTTCTATCTTCACTTCGCTTAGTCACCAACCTTCCACAACCTTCTATTACCTTCTATTCTTCGCAGTACTTAAGCCGTCGTCTTACTCGATGTAACCCCAGCTTAGTCCTGCTCAATTCTACCTTGATCACCTTGACCCTCTTGTCGACTCTTCATCGGACGACTCCTTGAACCCCTTCGTCGACTCATCATTGGATGACTCCTTGAACCCTTCGTCGACTCATCGTTGGACGACTCCTTTGATCCGTTGGCAAGCATCCCTTGACTGAACTCCTTGAACCTTGACCCTCCGTTAGTTCTTTGAGCCTATGCTCGTTTCTACCTGGACCAAGCGTAACAAAAGGACTAAGCTCCTCTTTTCGAGCTACCATCATTGTAGTCTCTCACCATTTCCTCCCCTCGAACCCCAGGAGCCCTTGAACGGGCACTACGTTGCTCTTATCGAGTCCCCTCTGAATCCCCCCCCCCCCCCCCCCCCCCCGACAAAAAACACTTCCCCCCCGCCCCCCAC